>DVQP01001740.1:0-14445 GCA_018231745.1 Danaus eresimus
GAAACCAGTTCTTTTACTGAAGTTTCACACTTACTAATTAAGTGCGAAGAACACAAATCTGGGGCCTCATGTGTTTAGATTTAACAATAGTTTTCAGTGTCAAACAAAGTTGTGGACAAAAACTATTAATAATATATAAGGTCGTGAGAAATAAAATCAAGTTTATATAAACTCAAAATGTTTTCTTCCACAAAAATAATAATTTTTGGGTTCCTTATACTCTAATACCATATAATAAGGTTCCGATTTCTCTATATCTTATTAACAATTATCAAATTATTTTTAATTTCAAAAATGTAGTTAAAACTGAAAATATTTCTAGGTGGAATGTGTTGTATCTGGAATGCATTTCAATATGAAGGATCGCAAATATATCACGATTGGAACAGTGCCATTGGTTAATGCTGGTCAACCCATGCCATCACCTTCTGCGCCAATGCAACCAAGCAATGATTCAAACCAACCAGCCGTTCTGCCGGTAGGCCCAGGCGAACCAGCTGTGCCTTCTAATGTAAGTATCCATTACATCCTGATATTTGTGGTCAAGGTCTGTGGATACTTAAATGGTGCCAATTTTAAAGATCTGAAGACTATAGTTGACATTGACTTGACATTTTTTATGACATGTTTATTTTTATACTGCTTCAGATATTTTTTTGTAAATTATTAGTTTCCCCACTGCCCCCTACATAGAGTTTCATACATGTATGGAGAATTAATAATCTGAAAAAAAACTTAAAAGTAACCTATGAGGATCTTCCACATCCCATACTTATTGATAGAACTTTTCTTATCATTTAACCATGTATGAAATATAATTGATAAATAAATGAAACAGCATTTAAAAATAGATTTGAATTTGTTCAAACTTAATTTTTTTATCGAACTGATGTTTTATTTATTAAATTAATATACAGGTGCCAGGTGGTGACGTCGCTCCAGGAGGCTGGGTGGTTCCAGGGGAACCAGCACAACCACCATACCAATCTTTGTATCCTTCGCTTTGTAAGTATTTATAAAATATATATATGACGTTATAAAATTAATTCTAACAAAAAAATATAAATTTATACTTAAGCATTCATTGATCGGAAATTTGTAATTTTTAATTTAATATAATCTTCACAGCACAACCGGTGTATAAAGAATCTCAGTATGCTGCTCGGACGATCCAAGATAGAGGTGAAAGCAAAAACATGGCTATAACCGGAGCTGCCAATTTCGCGCCATATTATCCGACGTACGCTTGGCAACCGCCGCCATTACCGCAGTGAACAGATTAGAAAATAGAAATGACTCACGAATGACTTTTAAATTCAGTAGATGCTATGTGCAAACATGAATCGGCATGCTTTCAAGTTTGATGAAAAATTTAAATGTTTTGGTTTTGTTGATTATCAAAAACAATTATTTAATAATCTTAGAGAATAAAAAGATTTTTTTAATTAGCATTTATCAGGAGCCTACACCATTCTCCGTTATACTTATTTTTGTGGAAGAATTTTGTTACCTATATTGAAAGCTAGAAACTGTCCATTTATCTAAGTATAACAAATTTTAAGCATTTATTGCATAAAAGCTTTATGTGGTATGAAGTTTACAAAAATAGAGCCAGTTAAAGACGTGTGTCAAATTATATTAATTATAATCTATTAAAAGTAGTAAAAGCGGCCATACGATTGAATCTCGATGCTTCTATGATGGCTTTAAATGTTGAAAATATTTCGGAATGTATTGTGCTTATGGTGTAGAGAATCTCCAGAACTTGTCGATTTCCTTTAGCTTTAAGATGTAACTAACAAAGACGAGCTTTTAAACTTTTTAATGATCTTATTATTGTATTATGTTTTTTTATACTTATACATGTTTAGAAAATAATAATTCACATGTATGTATAAGTTTATAGGAATATAGCAAGACTTTTTTTTTATATTGTTTAAAATTTATACGCCAAATTGTTTTCATTTAAATTACCTGACCCAACTTGTATGTTTACTAGTAGTATACAATTATTAAAGTTAATTCAAACCAGACATGTTTAACGCGTTACAACCCACTAGGCTGTGGCAGCTCAGCTTATAAAGTAAGCTTTATTGTTATATATTTACTACTATTATGTAAGGATATACAACTTTTATTATTTTTATTGTTTATCTTATTTATAGATTAACACAAAATGTATTTATCATTATTACCTTCATATTTTATTAATAAACTGTTATGTTATATTGTATTAAGTTTTATTGTATCGGTATCAAATGGGTTCGATTAAAACAAAACATATAAATGAAAGTCTTTATTGATTTTCCTTCACGTTAACAATTGTCACGTTTTGAGCATTTTAGTGCATAAAGGTTGTCCAAGAATTCGTATATTATAATCATTTATAAAAAGAATAAAATTTTCTTACAAACGTTTCGTCCTTCGATCTTATCAATTTCTCAAACAGATATAATTTGAGTCAAAAACTATGTGTTGTGTTACGATCTCTAGTACCATGGTAATATTTTTAAAAACAAAATCAAAATATTGCATAAATATTTTAACACTCAGTAATATATATTACATCACTATTGGTAACAATCAAGTGTTATAAACATTTTTATAATAAAAAAAAACTTCGTATTGTCATAGATAGGTAAATAAGTACTTTGAAAATGTACACAAGTTCATGCTATTATTTTTTAAATATAAATTATGTTTAAATGAAGGAAAAACAATAAGGTATTTATTGCTGACACAATATTGTCTAAAACAGAGCATTGATTTTTATAATTTCTTACATAGATGATAATAAAGAAATGAAACGAAACCACAATGAAGTTTGCCCTAAAAATCTATCATACTATTATTCTTTTTTTTATTTTTTTAAAATAAAGAAGTAAACTACTGAAGGGCGAGTGATAATGAAGTCGTACCATAGTTCTTCGTCTGGTACCATCTCAATCGGATTTAGTTACACAATTAGGGTATTAACATTTAAACATGAACTTTGTGCTCACCGGTCGCGCGGTTTAACTAGAAATTTTATAGTTACTAATACGTACTATGAAACCGATTATTTTTTTCCCGAATAGTTTCGTTTAAATCGAAACTTCCCTATTGCTATTCCTGTAATTTATGAACAAATTTTCCCTTCACACAATAGAAGCTTACGCGAAGGCTCGCCGCGTGGGTCGCCGCGACACTGTTCGGTCGTGTGCCGTGCGTCGCGGACGGTCGTCGGTCGCCTGCCGCGGGCGGGCGGTGCTGCGGCTCCGTCGGTCCCGTGTCTGTGCCCCGGGGGCGCGCTACGCGGACGCTCTCAGTACTGGGCACAGCGCGCGCGGAACCCTCCCTGATACGTGGAGTCCTGGGACAGCAGCCCGTCTGGCTGCGACGGGCAGTCCGGGGCGGATGACTCCTGACTGAAATCCGGCTGCGACGCGCCCTGTGACAGTGACAGAGGCGGCTGCTGGGACAGCGGCTCCTGTGAGAGACGCGGCGGCCGGCGGCGGGAGCGCATCGTGTCCGGCGGGGCGCGCTGCTGCGGACGGTGAGCAGCGAAAGCTGCTGGAGGGACGGGAGCGTGAAGCGACGCCGCGTGCTCGTGGCCGACGTAGGCGAGCGGGTCACGGGGAGGACGGGCGCGATCGTACACGGACCCCGGAACCATCGCCTCACGGGCGTCGAACATCGACGTCGACATGAAGTGTGAACCAGGGTTCTGAGCGTTCACCAACTTCTTCGGCTTTGCGAACTGTATCGCCGACTCTTTCAGGTTAGACAAAGGTCCCTCGGTTAGCACGCGTCGCTCCTTGTAGAAGGCTAGCAGGTGGTTCCACAGCGGCTGTTTGCTGAGAACCTTCGGATTCCCGACCACAATTAAGCCGTACTTGGCGCGTGTTAAAGCCACGTTCAAGCGGCGCGGGTCACTCAAAAACCCGATTCCTTGATGTTCGTTGGACCGGACGCAGGACATTATTATGATATCTTTTTCCCGGCCCTGAAAAGCGTCCACACTGGCGACTTCAATTTCTTGATATAGCTTAGCGTGTAGACTGCCTTGATACTGCATGTGCTGCACGAGGTATGATCTTTGACCCTCGTATGGTGTGATGATCCCGATTTGTTCTGGACGAACGCCAGCTTTTAAGAAGCGAGTTGTCAACTTTTCAACATTAGCGGCTTCCGTTCGATTTAGGTACGATGTTCCTGATCCAGCTATTTCTTCTTGACCCTGAGTAACGTAAAAGAACATGGGCCTATCGGGTCTTGGCCATGGGAAATCGATTTTGTGTAATCGTCTCTCCTCCGCACTTACTCCATTTTGAAGTGATCCTTCATAAAAGAAATCTGACGGAAAGCGGGAGAGCTCTGGGTGCATACGATATTGCACTTCTAGGCGGAAGGGACGAATGCCTAGAACAACGAGCCGTTCGAAGAGACTCTGACTGAGACCGGCTTTAGCGGCTTTTTTGCACATAACCACCGGACCTAACTGACAATGGTCACCGACGAGGATTAATTGTCTCGCTCCAAGTACTACGGGCACCATACACTCAGGTTCCGTAGACTGCATGCCCTCATCAATGAGGATGGACTGGAACCTCATCCGTGCAACCCTGGGATCGCCAGCACCGACGCAGGTAGTGCATACGACATCGGCCGCATCCAGCAATCGTCTCTCGGCCGCTCTACGAAGCGCACGGTATCTCCTCTCATCGGCCGCCGACAATTCACCAGCCTCCTCCTTCAGCCTAGTTAACTTTCGAAGCTCACTATCAGCGGAGCCCAAGGCACGTGCCTGTTCGTGTAAGGCCAAGAAGGAAACTGAAGATTCCATAGCCTCCCTTGATTTAGCACAAAGACGAACGACTTTCAGACCGGTTCGATGTATTTTCTCAGTCAATTGGTCTACGGCAGTGTTGGACGGAGCGCATACGAGTACAGGACCACCGTTTTGGCGTACCAGCTGGTACACAATGGTCGCAGATGTAACGGTTTTCCCCGTACCTGGAGGACCTTGGATCAGAGACAATGGACGTTGGAGTGCGTGCTTGACTGCATACACCTATACAAAAAAAAACCCTTTGTTTATGTCTAAATAAATTGCTACAAAATATTACTCGATTGCGAAATTCCTTTTAATTTATATATAAATGTCAAATAACCTTACCTGAGATCTGTTAAGATCGGGTAAGTTCGGTGCGCTGAAGTGTTTCGGCAGGTGTACGCGGAACAACACCTCTTCTACCTCATGACCTAGTAGACGACGATAGATGTACCCAGAGACTGAGGAATCGTCTACTGCAAATTTACGTAGAGCGAGTTGCATTCTGAAAATTTATGACATATAATGATCATTGATTAACAAAATTAGAGTTGTTGCAGTACTTCCATAGGACTGAATAGATGTGAAAATTGGAAAATAGAATCTGCTCCTGATTATGGCTTTTAACAAAAATATCATTTATTTTTATACAACAGTGTTCCCTTAATTCTTTTCTAAAATAAAACATATAAAATCATTAATATATATCTTCCATATTCACATTGCAAAAGGTATATTGTGGCAAAAAAATTCTAAATATGTATTACATCATTGTTTTAATATTTCAAGCATTAGCATATACATTCTTATGAATAAAAGTTAATATAGTTTAAGGTACCTATCGAAAGAAGTGCTCTTCCATATAAAATCAACAACAAAGTTGGAAGTGCACTCAAGTGGTGCTCCGGCCCCACTCTTCAATTCTAAACCGACGTCATCACCATAATTATCAGGAACTTTAATGACATGGCCAACACCAGACCACGCTTTATGCAGCTCACCTACATATCTAAAATTACAAAGAAAATATTTATAATGAAACTTACAACAATATTGAGTTTCATTATACACAAATATATTTATATAAAATGTTATCATTGTTTATGCTGGAATTATTCTCGGTGAAAACAAAATTTTATTCATTAATCTCATCAGGTATAATTATGTACTATTTGGATTGCATATTCCTATTTAGTAAATGCTCCATGTCTATAGCTTTAGTATTGCAAATGTGAAAGTAAGTTAATTTTTTGATGATGTCGTCACACTTAACTTGTTCATACATATATGACTTACAAACATCTTGGGTTATGGAGCAACTAAGATTATGTAACAGAAGAAACTGTTAGAGATATTAGAAAAATATAAAAGTAAAGTTATTAAGGAACAAAATTACAGCCATTACCCAGCATGTATATAAACTATAGCTTCTGATAAGATTTTAATCACATCACTGTAATAAACCGGATGAGGTCATGTAATAACACAAGCGGAAACAGCTCACTTACATAACTTGTGTATTTATTAATAAAATAAACTATTTACCTCAATCTCAATTCGTCTCCGTGCATAAGTTTCATATCACTATCTGTTTTGGCCAGGGTGAAATATGCAATAGTTTTCTTATTGAGACCGACATCCCAACGCACTTCAATGCCTTCCTGGGTTTGGGACTCTTTGAGCCTCTTGTCATAATCAGCTTCTAGTTTAACGAGAGGACCAAATATATTCTGATATTGATATCCATCCTCATATCTATAAAAATATGAATCTTGAAGTATATTCCACTTACAAGAAATAATTTAATGCTTATATATTATTGTAGTTCTTTATAAAGTTTGAATAATAATTGGAAGTTAAAGATTTTTTTGTAATTTAATTCAATAAATAACCTCAGGAGTACTTGATGGGGCTCCTCATCTACACCGGGTTTTTCTAAATCTTGGAAAGTAGCGTCAACATTATCACGCCATAGTTCTTCAAGACGTCCAATTTGTTGAGGAGTTACCTGCAAGGATTAATATTAATTTTATTTATTATTATATTACACAAATTGCAAATTGTCTTAGTATGTAGTATATTTTGTTCTTTTAATTAGTCTCATGAAAGTAAATAGTTTTAAGGGGCTTCTTTGAACAAGAAGGTACATTAAATATTAATCTTTTTTTCATAAACAACTTACCTGTCTTGCCCTCATTTGTTCAGCTTCAGAAGGCACTTTTACAAGCCATGACAGAAATGCACGGTCAGCTGTAAATATAATGTTTATATTAAATGTCTGGAAAAAAAGTTAGTAAATTTTATAATAATGTACAACTTACAAATTAGTGGCTTCCATTGCTCTTGATCCCAATTCATATCCTTAAGAGAGCTTTGGGCGGCACACGGCTGTCTGGAATTCAAATATTTGTCTCAACAATTACAATTACCTATATAAAAAGAAATTTACATATGAGAAGTAAAACTATTAAGGAACAGTGGTAAGAGAATTAAAATGATATCTTGACAAATAAAACTGTTATATTAAGAATTCAATCATAAAAACTATAAAAACAATCTTTATATAGATGAAATATGCTGACCGGCACAGAAGGACAACCACTGAGTCGGCTTTTGCTGGTATAAAACCGAGAACAAAAACATTACGAGCCCCACATGAGTAACATTCCAATAATGTTTCTCCCAATGGACCATCTCTGTGGAGTGCTGCTTCTTTATGTTTAGCTCTCACTAGATGATTAATGATATGAGATCCAGAAGTGTTTCCACGCCCATTACAAAACCTTGATAAACACGGAAAACTATATTGTTTTTCATATTGTATGCAACATTTCAAGTCAAACATATTAGATAAATTTTCAATAGTATGTTTTTTACTTCACTTGAAGCACATATTCTTAAAATGTTCGATGGTAGTATTTAATACAATTGATATCCAAAGTGATATGATAGTTTGGTAAAAAAATATATATATTTAGATAACAATAATCACTTACCACTTGTTGCAGATGTTACACATAACAACTGTGGCGGGATCGTGAATGCCACAATATTTGCAAGCATGTTCTGGCAGTTCTTTGCTACTATACAGAGCTTCATCCTCCTCTTCGAATTGCAGTTCTGCAATTGCATTAGCTACACTTGATACTTTCGAATGAAGGTCTCCACGACCAAGTCCATTAATCTAAAAACAAGGAGAAATTTAAGTAAATACATATAGTTGTACGATATTTCTAATTAGGTTATGCAAATATATTATCAACGTCAACTGACTTGGTTGGATGAAGTTAATCCGTGATCATGTTGTGATGCTTGTGTTTGGCTCTGAGATGGTAATGTAAAGTCTGTAAATTCAAACTCAGATCCCTGTGTGTCAGCACCGATTAGATCTGCTTCTTCGGTTTCTAAGAATGTGAGTGTTTGAGAACTTGGGCCATACGCGTCGACACTCATCTTAACGAAATATAGTTATGTTACACAAAACAATGAAAATAGGTCATATAGGTAAAAATACTGCACATTTAAAGTTAATCCCATAACAATTGCACACTAGTTGCACAACTTGTTAAAAGTGATGTTGATGATCAAGAAAATTCGCCATGATAGCACATAGCACATGTTTTGTTTCCGTTTACATTGCTAATATTCATTGGCAGCTTTAAAACATGAAATCTATGAACACCAATTAAAATTTTGTTGTCAATAATTCTACCAATAAAATGCAAGGAGAGAAGAATCCATAGACAATTTACTTTTTAAAGCGATGACCTCTGTCAAATTTGGTAAATGACAAACAGAAGTTACTACTAGTTAATGCTGACCTCTTACTAAAGGAAGTATTTGATAAAATAACCCCAGAAAAAAAATGTATTCAATACATCTGAATCGTTGAAGGGAGAATTGTATGTTAATATATTTTTATGAAATTAAGTCTTTTTTTTTGTTGTTTTGTTACCTATATTTACAATAAAAAATATAATCTTACTTACTTTTTTAGAAGTTGGTTTAATAAATACAAATGTTTGAAATTCTATAGAAAATTAACTTCATTAATAGATCTAAGTTTATAAAAAACATACTAAAATGTAAAAAATAAAATTCAAAGAGTATACTAAGGATTTTGTTCTCTATTCTTATAAAGTTTATATTGGTAGATTTAAAGCAGTGAATCTTTAAGCTACTGTTTTCGTATTTGAAAAGTTTTATGAATATAAGGCTGAACGATTTAAACACCTAATATAACTTGGATTTCAAATAGATATTTTATTATTACAATTAAATGTTGTTTACAGTAGTCAAACGCAAAGTTGGTTGATGTAGTGAGTTATCTTTTATAAGAAATTGAATTTAAAGTTTGTTAAATAATTATACATATGAAAGTTATCCTACGAATAAATAAAGTAAAATATTTTTTTTACACAAATTTCCAATTTAACTTGAATATACTGTAACATATTAAGGGTGTAGTCTTTTTCAAGTTTTCAAGATGAAGCTAATTAATTATGAATATTTTAATAGGAATAGAGCTCTGATAGGAAAATTGTTAAACCACTATTCTATTAGTTCTTTCATTGGTTGTTTAAAAAAAAAGTAAAAAAATAGGGCAAAAGGAGCAATAATAATAGAGGTTGGTAAAGTAGGTAAATGTTTCACAAGCAAGTAATGTCTATTCAATAAATTATAAAAAAAAGAAATTATGTTTCGGTAACATGTAGTCTTTCAAAATTCTTATTATGTCTTGATTTTAATCTCCTCCTTTTGTAAACTGAAAACGTTCCTTTTGAGGTCAAATGTGCAATGCAGATGGTACACGTTTGAAGGTTGAGAATAAATAAAGACAAACTACTTTTTGTTTTTAATCTGTATTTTGATTGACGTTTTAGTAATAAAAGTTGTAATCTATATTTATTGTTTATTATATCAAAAAACATTATACGGAATTATTATTTGTCTCATTAAAAAAAATTAAGATACTTATATTTCGTATACGCTTCCACACATAAAAGTAAATATAATCATTTATCATCATTTATATCAATTTCGCATCACCCCAAAATTTTAATAAACAATTTCCTTTTTGTTAGGAGCAAGATATCTTGTTTTTTAGGTGTACTATGAAGATTTGAATAACAGAGTTCAAATTTAAAAGTTATAATTGTTTGAATGGCTATAAATATTTGTGAAATGCGAGAATTTTACAATTAAATAAGTACACGTTAATAGACAAAAAAATTATACTATCGCATTTAAAGAGTAAACGTTGCATAGTGGTAGACAGCTCATTGTATATTGGTAGAAGTGGTACTACTTTTCGTTCAGCTGTTCAATTAATCTAAAATTATATTTATTAATTTATCTGAGTTGAAAAGATTGTTAAGCTGACTCTCACAGGACGAAACGATATCTGAAATGAAACATGGCTTTGTGAATATCACGGTCTGGCATTTCGTAACTGCTAGCTAAGTTAATTTCAAACAGATACTTTTCCATTTAATGAAAAGGTGTATCCATGAAATAAAATGTCACAATATTGGCTCTTCTTTTAGAATCTATTTGCGAAAAATTAAGTCTTTGAATAATCATAGGATATTATAACTATAAAAAGTATGTTTTTATATGTGTACACGTCAATAAGACTTAGAGGAACCTCTTAATACAAATACATAAAAAAATAGGAAGAGTCATCTGATTTCTAAAAGTTACAAGGGCTGAAGCGATTTGGAAAAAAGTGTTCCAGTATGCTCATGGTTTACAATTTTTAACTCGACAATTGCGTTACGTCTGTCAAAGCAAACCGTAGCGAGGGTTTAACATAGTGATGTTGTCTTATAGTTTTAATTAAGCTGAACTCTTCCAATGGTTTGATAGCAAGTGATTTAAATAGCAATGTAGAAAAATGCGATCTGTATGATAGACCATGTAATTTCCTAGTCCTTTTACAACGCTTAAAGTATTTCAGGTGTATTCTACACTGTACTTTGTGATTTTATGTCCAAAACGCCAAAAGTTTATGCGCTACTTTTTAGAGACGAAGCTTTAAGTAATAGATATTCGGAGAAAGGTAGAAGTTTGTTCGATAGCATCATACTTTAAACATAAATACTGGTGATGCTTACAAGTACAACAGTTCATAATTTAGGAATATTCCATGGCCAATAGAAAAGGGAATAAAAACTTCAGCAAGTTCAATGCAATGCAATGGCCCCTGACAAACAAATAAATTGTATTTGTTTGTCAGTGGCCATTTACGTGAATCTGTTAAAAACGGGCCATACTTACCGTAACTATAGTATTACGGTTTGCGGGACTATTCTATCCATTACTTATTAGTACTTTTTTGAAACAGTGGTTTAATACATTAATAAAAATACCTTGCGATAAATTGTATGATTTAGCACTCCGAAAGAAATTTCATATTTAGTAATATTAGAAGTACTGTATGTAAAACAAAACAAAAATTTTGCAGTTGTAAAAATACTTAAAAACATTAAAATACTTATAATTTCCAAGTGTGCCAGCCACAGCTAACGTTGATAGAAAGATTGCTATGATACTTTCAAGTTTGCCTCAGATTGAAATTCTGTGTCGTTAAAGAAAAGTACCAAATGCTGCTTTACTATGTAGCACTAGTAGGATAAATTCTTTTGATTAACATTCATAGTCATTTATAAGTCAATAATAATTGATAAATCTGCAAATTACCGCACCGTAGAACCTGATTAATAAAAAAAATGTCAAAGTCTTTGAATTGTTTCGAATGAAATAATGTTATTCCCTTTTTTCCTATTGCTTTTACTAGGGCATTGGCATTAATCTAGACGAAAGGTTATTTTGGTATCGTCCAGACTGGCACAAATTTTACACACAGGGTGTTTAGTGATATTTTTAATTTCCGTTCCATATAATAAGTAAAATATAAAAGCTGAATTATAGAAAGCTTTGAACTGCTTCTATTCTTGATGTAAGAAAAAAACTTTAAGTAATATTTTTCAATTGTTAACAATTTTACGTATCCTCAAATGTGAAATGATTGTTTAAAAACTTCCTTAAAGTTTATGAAGGCACTGGTACATTTTACAAACATTTCAAAGATTTTATTCCTTTTGAAATTCCTGGTAAAATACTTAAATGCTTTTTTTTTATTTTGCGAACATTTCTTGCGAAGATTCCAGAGGGCATACAGCGAATATAAAAAGGGTATTTTGTCCTTGAGGATTTATTTAACTTCAATGTTAATATAACCATTTGGCGGGAGGTGACGGTTAGATATTGTTTTATCGTCTTTGAAATAACATTCTTCCACAGAAGATCTTTAATAATTAACTTTTAAA
This sequence comes from Danaus eresimus, assembly GCA_018231745.1. Classification (NCBI taxonomy): domain Eukaryota; kingdom Metazoa; phylum Arthropoda; class Insecta; order Lepidoptera; family Nymphalidae; genus Danaus; species Danaus eresimus. Next base: position 12,145 of record DVQP01001740.1, read on the forward strand.
TGATAAACGTATAGGACTGTTCATGAATTGTTAGTGTAAACAACTCGTGTTCTATATATTTAGTTTGAAGTGTAAAATGCTTAATGTGTTTCCGTATCGTTGTTATTTTGTATACATTTTATGTGTGCTTCAAGATAAAAAAATATTTTTTGTTGAAATAATCATTTATTTACAAAGGTATACTTACTGCACGCCTACGAACATTTAAACGTCACGGCTCGCCTGGCCCCCGGTGGATGCATTACTGTCAAGCCCATCCTTTGTAAATATTTATATACAAGACAATAACGTTTTAAAACAAATTTATATTTAAAAATGTGTTCTACAAAAACAACACAATAAATTTATATTTAAGCTTCCTCTTTAACATAAACGATAAAAGGTATCGAATTTCTGTATATTATTCCAATTATTTACATCTGCCAAGGCTGAGTTAGGCTTAATAAATCAAACGCCCAGTCCTTTCATCCAATAAAGGGTTAGACAGTAGTACAAAACAGTTTGTATCGTATTTCGTTGCGTTTGTCTCTGGTAACTTTGATTAATTGATGTAAATGATTCGTCTGATAAGAACGATGAACTTTATTCAGTGGTTTACAAACTTCACTGCAAGAATTTTCTGGCAAATAACAAGTATTTACCCCAATTCATCCGGGATCAGGAATTTAATTTGTGTATTGTCTTTGATTCTGTTCGAGTGTTCTGGAATGTTCAGCCATAAGCGCATCTGCGAATCTTTTATAATAATTATTTCATTTTACACCTTCACAAAAATAAACAAAATGTAAATGCATTAAAAGATTATTTTTGAAAGTTTATATGAATGTGTTTTTAAATTTGGCTTTTGTTAATAGGAACTGTTGTTTATTTGTCTCTTACGGTTTAGCTTGAAAAGGAGCATAACAAAAGAATAATCTTTTGATGCATCTTGATGGATTGAACACTGATATTTTTTATTAAAGATATTTACAAATAATTTTATTTTAAGATTATATACACATAATTATTGAATTGAAACAATTTTTTATTCTAATGTGTGTAATAAAGTGCTGTTGAACATGTTAACAAATGCAAGTTTACGACTTCGTTTATTCAATACAGTGCAATATAATTATTAAGTAATTTAATTAGACTGTAGGCCCGCCTGAAGTGCGCTGGGTACGGGACAATTGTCAACAATTGGATAGGATCGGCGCCACTCGTGATGTCATCATGTTCACACTCCAACTACTTCTACCGAAATAATGACTTCTACTTATACAATTAGATTGAACTAGCTGTTTCACGCAGATTTTGTCGTTCGTCTTTATTTTATTCTAATGTCCTATAATACATAACTATATATAAAGATATATAACTTATAACTTTTATGCAAAATATTTTATTAGTATTATATATACATATCATTATTCATAAGAATATAAAATGATTCGTAAGTATGTAAACACATGCGTATTTATAATCTTATTAAAGAGGGTTGGTGTATTCGTGACTAAATTATTTGTTATATTACAATTTACTTGTATGGGATTTTTTTTATTGTTATAAGAAAAGAAAGAAGAGAAGGATATGTACGTTTATGTGGTTTAATTTTGAATAATATATATTTTTTAAGTCAGTTAAAGGAAGAAAAAACAAACGTCATAGTCTTTTTTCCCTTCTTTATTCCTTACATTTGCGAGGTCCGTACATTCTGAATCCCTTGTATCGTATCAGGCGGGTGATCTAACGTACCTTCTCGGAACTGCATATTTCAATTATTTTTTTGTTGTCTGTGGTATTGTTGAATTTTATTTATTCAAATGAGTTTCGGCGTTACAGTATTATATGTGCCTACGAAGTGCTTTTAATTTGATGTCGCCCAGAACGTGAAGTAATTATTAGACATGCGTGGTAAAGACGGCGCCACAACTCATCGGGATTCATAGCATGTTTACATATAAATAAATATATATGCGTGGGCACATATCGGCTAGCATTTGCGAGGGACGACCTGTTCACATCGCCTGACTCATTCAGATGTAGGAAAATTATTTAACATATTTTCATCTCATATCTCTGATAAAAACTTCTATACTTCATAATGTACCTACATTTTTTAAGTATATTAAGTATTTTGTTTACTGAAATTGTATCAAGTGATTAAAAATAAATATATATGTAGAAGTAAGTAGTAAGTACAAAGAATTGCCCGTGACTCTAATACTTGATAAGATGTATAAATTAGTCTTAGCATTATTATTGGCAATATCTATAGAATTAGCCCTTTGGTTTGTTTCAATATGAAGAAAAGATGTCCAT
>DVQP01001741.1:0-14444 GCA_018231745.1 Danaus eresimus
TTATATATACATATATATTCAAAGTATATATTCAAGCAACTTCCGAAAATTTTACGATAACTTCATTCATTAGTTTTATATGCTGTCAATGACATAATTCGTCGGAAATAAACACCCGTATAGGGACATGAAAATTCTTATACTAAAATCACCATAAATAAATACCAAAATAGTACTTACCACCCTTATATAAGATATAATAATAGAAAACATAATTAACCAAATTTACAAAAATATTTTAATAATTAACATATACAAAAATAAACAAACATATGCAACCTATTTTTAGATAACATCTGTCATGACAAAAACAAGTCGGGTCAACCTAGTTCTTGTGCCACTTTTGAAATAAAAAAAAAAACTCACCGATACAGTGTCCCCGAGTGTATTTTCTTCACGCCGTCCATTTTGGTGATATTGTTATCATGTCTAATAGCTAAAACTATTTAATAATATAGTCATTATGATTCGATCACAGCACCTGGAACAATTGACAGACAGCTGCATTATATAAAAACAAAACTATTTGTTAGTTATCAATAACAAATTGTCTATACTCTATGGTTTCAAGTAGGTCGAGTTGTTATAGTGCCGAACCGATACGATTATTTTCCTATTTTCAAATTTATTTTTAGAATAATTATTCCGATAAACTACTAACCTAATTCAGTTTCACGCAACCGGTTTGTATTTTACGTAGATATTTATTCTAAGAACTTCTTGATTGACAAAAACATTGACACTTATAAACTATCAAGTAAAATTAAAGATCAACAACTTACTATTATTACTTTAGAAGTGATTATTTTCTATTAAATAACCGAGGATGTTTCATAACTTATATAAATTTTATATACAATCAACATAAGACATTAAATGTATATAAAATATTTTTAGATCTTCGTTATATTTCTCCATTCTAATAAATGATAATATTTGACGAGAGATAATAATTTAACTCAGTAACCATCAGTTGTTGGATCATACTTAGATATCATTTAATTACTTAGAATAATCTCAAAGTCGAATCTATAGGGCGAAGCCATCTAAAAGGCTGAATTCTAAATCAATGGGATTAAACAGATATGAAAACCCCTTTTCACTTTTAATTCGTAGATCTGTGAGCAGACGCGATTTCCATTTTTAAATTTCATTATAAAATAATTTTTCATTTAAATTTTCTCACTGGCATGTAACACTTGAAAAAGTTTTTATTACAAATAATAAAATAAAAAAAAAGCTTTGATAAATAGAACCATTTTCATGCTATAAAGTTTATTAACCATAAAATGCATGAAAGGAAGAATTGAGTTGGAAATTATTATTTTTTTAACCCGTAGCTAAGTCTTAGAGAATGCTCGCAGTCTTCTAATTTTAAAAATGATAAAAATATTGTTAAACCCGGATTTCAGGAGATTGAAAAATTACTTTATATTCAATATATATTTTTTACATAAAAATATTTGTTAAGTAGATACCTAAGCAATAATACTTTTACAATAGGATTATCACAAATAAAATGTTATATTATTATTTTCACACTTTACATACATACATTTAACGATAAAAAAAAATAATTGAAAAAACAGAAGTTAAATAAAAAAAATAATTGTGAATTAGACTAATTTTATTTCACCCATAAAATCTACTTTTTTTTTATTCTCTAGATATTTCCAGTTGGTATAATTAATTACTATTAAATAACTGATACTGAAGAATTAAAGTTTAAATTGATGTAAGATTATTATTTTTTATTTCGACAGGATATTGCTTGAATAATATTCCACCACCTACCAGTAAGTAGATATAAATACTAAGGAATGTATACTTTATTTACTATAATTATCAAATCTATGTGAGATATCTTTACATAGATTTAGAGCAGCAACTAAAGGCACAGTAAAGGTCATTAACTTTTCAACCTATTAAGTAATATTATCTGTTTGAACATATGAGCCATGACATAATCGAGTACAAGGAATTAACTTGTATGTCATTAAAAATGGGCTAATTACCTTAGTATGAGATATACTTGAACAATATAAAAAAGAAAATCATCATAATTATTTAAAATGACTTTTAAATATAGATTCATAAGGTTCATAATACACTGTATATTGTATTAATATAATGATACCATGCATATTAAGAAATACTTATATGGTTTAAAAGTAACAAATTTTATTAAGCCAATATTGCTTTACAGAAATAAAAAGAATTTCAAGTCCAACTTGAAATTTTTGTTTTCTCAGTAATTTAAGTGACAGAATATACTTTGTTCGTAAAATAATGTTCTTCCTGTATGTTGATATAGAACTTATATATAGAAATTTATTATATTCTCTTGTAGTCATGCTTCATGGTTCTAGGCCAAATGAATTTACCAACTTATTAAATCTAAAGAATTCTAGAAGAATCTAAAGAAATATATTCAATTTATAGTGTAAATATAAATGATCTAAGATTTTCTTCACTTAGAATTTGGATTTACTCATTATACTTAAGACTATAAATTTCAGGTCAATACCTCCAAAGAATCCTGGGAAAAAAGCTCATCAGCAACATTGGCAGCCAGATAATTAATTAATGTTTAAGACTTTTACGAATCAAATATTTTCGAACATACTACCCCTGGTTTTTGTTAATCTTAGCTACACACTCGGTTACTTTGCAGCAACTGTGATCATGGGCAGACATGGCAAAATTTTTTGTCTTATAATATTAGTTTCATTTAAATTAATTAATCCTTTAAAAGTTTTTTTTGCTGATTTGTGAACAGAACACAATATGACAAAACCATGTCTTATGAATTATTTAAAACTATAACTAACCATATTAATATAATAAGATAAAACAAAATTTACATTACAGAAATACTTGTTTGAAAATTGATTTAATTTAATTTATTTACAGCAATAATGTTCATTTCCATTTAATATTACATGGCATGACAGTCAAGATTCTCTGACTGAAATTTTAAAGAAAAAATATATTATAATGAGGTGAAATCTCTTTATCACATATTAAGTTGCTTTTTTTAATTCTTAAAGCAACAACCCTTCTTTATTCCATATAATAACAAAAGTAAATCAATGTACATTGCATAAATAAAAACATATTGAATTATTCATGTGTATTGACAGATTGACCTAGTAAGATTTGCATTAATATGTAAAAATATTCTACATATAAAATTTTATTATAATGTAGGTTAAACTTTTTATATGAAAATATGACATCGCATGAAAGTAAACTGAACAGGACAGCACTTACATTTTAAAAGGCATCAGACAAACAAATGAGGGTAAGAGCTTTGAAAGAATGAACAACAGCAGTCATTTTATATATAAAAAAAATATACCTTAAATTAATAATGAATTCAACTCTCAAGTTAAAAACTGTGTTTAAAATATTGTTTTATGTAAATATTACTTTAATACGGCAAATTTAATTTGAGAATTAATGGCTTGCAATATAATCTCATCATACTTTATATAGAAAAATTAATGATTCTTCAACCCTTGTTTGGTATCTAAATCTAGTTTTATCTAAAATAATATGTCCAGAATAAAATTAAAAATACAAACTTCATAAAATTCTATATAGAGATAATTTTATGAGTTGTTTAATAAGAACTATTTTAGATACAAATATTATTTTTTCAGGTTATTACAAAGACTTGGGAGATAATAATATAAAGAATTATAATCTATGTCATAAATTGTTTTTATTTATCTTTTAATATCTGTATTTGATTACTTCTTAAACTAGTATATACTCTTTCTATTCAATTACTTTGTAAAGCAACATTTTTTTATAGCAAATTCCCCTGATAGTGTCTTACATACAATTATTTTGAGATGTCATTTCAAAAACAAAATATCCATATACCATTTTCTTTTATACACATAGCCATGATAAACAATTATTAAGAAGTTATCAAAGCTGATTCAAATGATTTTGTGGTCTACCCAGCCATTGTGAAAAAAGTCTCATCATGTAATTAGTGAAGATAACCAAATGCTACCTTAGAGATTTTAATTATGGCCATTTTTGAAAAATAATTGTTTGACTTATATTCATACTATTTATGATAAGAGTTAAGCAACTTAAGTTAATGTAAAACAAATTTACATTACCACATTATTCAGTGAATACTAAAGAGAATTCATTTGATTAAATATGTATGTGTCTGATGATTTTTACCTTAAATTAATGATTGTTAATTAAAATCTCTATATATTATGATAATATATAGTGGAGAATACAATAAAATAAATGTAAAACTACGATTTCATCTTATTTTTGGTATTGCAAACTTTAATATAAATTTAAGTCCACACAAACAGAGAAATTTACCAGGATGATATTTAAAACCAATCATTGGTAACTTGAGAGGGTCAAGATGACAATAAGTAACCTCTTTATATTATAAAGAACTCATATAAAATTCAATCCTCGTTTAGGGCACTGTATAATTGCCAATTTACACGTAAATACTACCGATTACTACACTCACCAAAAATGGCTACAAACATCAAATAAGCACCGACTCGACACTTTAACACTGACAGACTAGATTAAATAGGTATGAGATTAGTTTTTACCAAAACAATTTCTAGTATGAATGCACTTTCCAACAGCTTTTACTATCACACGGCCCCAACTATGCGCAAGTAGCACAAACAGTATGAAAAATACTTGAAGACTGACGTACGTACTTTAGCACTGGGAGCGGTCAGAATGATGAGCCGGTATTAACAAATTGATGAAAAATGATCCAGTCCACAATTAAAAGACGTAAAAATACAACTTAATTCAATCCATTAAACCTTAATTTATCACAAAACACATAAAAGTTAATACGCGACAACGAAGCGAAATTTATCGTAGCCCCTCCTCCCTGCACCGCAAATTTGCCATAGACTACTAAATGCTTTTTGTCAGTTGTCACAAAATTAGCAACGATTGTTTGATACAGAATTAATAAATCTATAAAAAGATTATTTCATTATATAATTCAATGATACTATTTGGAATGTATTGCAATATTAATGTTAAACGTATTTATATAAATGCATTATTATTTTCAATGTTCCACGGACAAAGCTTCCATAGTTATTATGTGTACTTCTCTACTTTAAAATGGAATACTAGTTTTCATATATTTAATTTTTACAGAAGTAGAAATTATACTAACATATTAAAGGATGAATTTAGACCTTTTTTAATTTTTACTTTCTGTTTCGAACTTTGAAACCTTGAAAAATAATAATTTTTTTGAATTTTTCTTATATATGTACAAATTATAATTAATTTCCAAGAGTATTGATATATTCTGATGAAGAAAACTATTACTATGAAATGTTAAGGCATAGACAATTTCTATAGAACAAAATAATTTTATTATTAATATCAATATTTTCTGCACTTACTTTAAGTTATATGTAAGATTTTTTCTTATTTAATTTTTTAAAAGATTACCTGCCTTCCAATAAAATACAAGTTTTATAGCTGCTTATTAAATAAAATAAAAAAAGAATGCGTTGTTGTGGTGCGATCGGATACGCTTTTACCAAACCTCAGAAAAATTATAAATTAGTAATACGATATACTACGACTTTACTTTTGCATTTTTGCTTTTAACTTTTTAAGAATGTAAGATTGGGTAAAAATGTCATATAAACTTAAATTTATTATTTTCAAGACAACTATTTGACATATTATATTTTTTAACATTAAATTAATTTTTAACATGCAAAATAATGAAATTAATTCATCCATATTCAACCAAGATTTATTTAATAGGTTGTAACCTTTTAAATATGGATATAATAAAAATGTAGTGTTTTATTTTGATTCAGAATAAAAACTGAAAATAACAAAAGAAATACTATTCATTATATTATTTCAAAATATTTATTGTATATTAGTATTTTATTTATTCAATTATTTTATCCAGAAGATTTTATGTACCAGTTGCTTACAATATAGTAAAAGTTTTACTTACAAACATACAGATCCCTAAAGTGGTATATGAATATTTTTTTTTCATAGCATCTTACGTGCTGGTACAAGTTATCGAACAAAAATATCTCGCAGTTCGAGTTCTCTCACTTTTGTTGTTTTTGTGTAGAAAAGGAAATTTGTGAGTGAGAAGTATCCATCCCATGTGTATTGGTGTATATATATTATGTATGTTGTGTTGTGTGTGCGTGGTGATTTGTGTTTTAAGCTGATAGAAAGAAATTAATAAATGACTATATTTCAACAATGAAGTTTACATAAATGTGAAGAATCACCGTGTTTTGTATTGTCAAGTGCTAGAAAATCCGTCAGGAGGCGGTAATCATGTAGGTTTATTCGCTATTTGTGGATTCTGGATTTCGTCTCGTCGATGTACCATAAACAAAAATGTCAGCGATCCCGATTTTTTTGTTTCTCGCTGCATACCCCTCGTTATACCTTAATTAGATCACACGAATGATATAAATTAATGTTAGACGCTTTCTCTGGAGGTGTCGTTTGGGCTTTACGGCGTGCCTTTATTATTAAATCGGCCATAATAAACGTGCGTTTAGTGTGCTTCGCGCCTGTCTACACCCGATCTATCTCATTGTTTATGTATGGAGAGTAAACCTGGAATTTTTGTAGCATTCATTTGTGAAGTTAAAGTTTAAATTAAATTGAAGTATTATTAAACATCGGTAGGGCCGGTTGTGACTAGATTGTACCGCGAGCGTCTTAGACGCCAAGGTTCTATAAGATCTCTATTTATAATAATCACTCGATCGTTTGCTGCATAATGACATTCTTGTAATGAAGTGCCATTCCGTGAATTTGTGGGACATGTGCCAATTATTGCTCCCGTGACGGAAGGTCCGCGGACGGTTTTGTATTTGTATGTATACAAAATTGTAATACAGTGCTGTTTACCTGTATATATGGATAGTGATCACTTATTTTTTGTAGTTCCAGTGTCAATTCAGTGACTGTTGATGTTTATTTTAGTGTTTGAAGTGCATAACAGATTTTACTAGATCTAGGTTACATTGAATGCCAATTACTAATTATAAATTTGCTCAGGACCTTATATATAATTATCCTTATAAGCTTATATGTTAAAGCTTTGACTATCATCAATATACGAAAACTGTAAGTAAAGATTATTTATTAATTTAATTGCTTAGTAACCAATTTGGATGTTAAATTTTTATCAGCTGTCTATACTTATTCCGTTTTGTTGATATGAGCCTGTACTTATCAAAATTTTGGTTAACTTCAGTGGTTAACCAACAAATAATTTATAGTGTATCATTATATCAAATGTAAAAATTTAAAGTCAAAACACACTAATTAAAACCTCGATTATGTTTCTTGGTTACTTTATTGCTGAATACAGTACAACAATAAGAAGGTGTATTCTTTTTATATATGTAATTAATGATTTTTATTGACATGTTATTAAAAGAAAATAGTTTATGAACAAAAATATGAGTGATCACTATTCCTTATAAAGCATTTTGTTTTGTGAGTAAACAGAATTGTATTGATATAAACATCAATAACCAAAGTTATAAATTTATCTGAAATCATCAGTTACTTTTTGATGAATAATTTTTAATGTGTATTAATATATGTGTATAGGTTATATATATGAAGGAATTTGTTATTCATGTGTTTTTTTTTTCAGTCAAGTTGGCGAAGGCACGTAGGGGTATGATCAAGGAGAAGGAGAAGGGCGGTGGGGCCCGACTCAAAGACGAACCCAATGATCCGACGGAACCAGGTTTGACCAACATCACATATATATATATATAATTGAGTTCAAACATTATTATTGTGAAATTTTATAATGAAATGCAATGTTATGCATTCTTAGCAAGTTATTTTTGCTGCTTAACTGCAAGGTAAATAAAATGATTTAGAATATAATGGAATTTATGTTATATTGATAATTGATAATAATTTATGATACATAAATTATATTTAAGATGATAATATGCTCAAGATATAGTAACATGTACAATAAATGTCTTAATTTAATTCCTTGAAAAGTTTTTAATCTGGACAGGAAATAGTAATACATGCATGCATATGATCAAAGTATATAAGTCTGAACTATATAAATATGTACAATTAAGAAAAATCATTTTTAATTATGAACATTAATTTTATTTTTAGTAATTGCCAAAAATTCATATAAAAAAAACCTTTGAATAGACATTGTATTGAATGTATTAAAAAATTACATTTTAAAATAGGAAATGATATTAAAACTTAGGAATATAAGTTTTTAATTTATCTCATCTTGATTTGATATATGAGTATAAAAATAATGTAGGGCTAAATTATCATTCTTATTGTAAATTATATCTCATTATAAATTGGCAAAACAAACACAACAAAACAAAACTATACCTATCACTCTGTTTATTAATATAAATACATTACTTTAATCCTATATAGTGATATTTTGAAAATTGTAATACATATACAATAATATACTGCTAATTAAAAATACAATTTTTACAATTAATTGGATCACTTATTTTTATGTCATAGAAAAATTTAAAAAAATATGTACGTAATATATCAAAAGGTCATGGGTCACGTCCGCCGTCAGCGTCTTTGCCAACGCCAGCGGCGTTGAAGAAGGACCCAGATGAACCGACCCACAGGGTCAAGATGGAACCCCACAGCCAGGGCGGGGGCGAAGACTCCGCGGGTGACCTCGGCGTGGACGGTATCAAGACTGAAATCGACGGCCTCATGGACAGCGATGGTGAGAGTTAATGACACCTTTTGACCTTTCAATTTGTTTTTTTTTCCGTATGTATATTTATTTCACGTTTTGATTACATTTTAATATTCTCGTTCACTTTTGACCCAAGTTGAATCTGAGTTACCTAATAGTGTAAAGTTATATTTCCATTATATCATTATTAATGCTTAAATGTAATAATTACAAATCGCGATTAATATGTCGGTAAGCGTGTCGCAACCTCAAGAACTCATGCCACCAATACTCGCTGTAATGAATGTTGACCTCTGACTATAAATGGTTTTAATGACCCCCCGTAATAGCTTTTAGTATATTTAATTTGTTTAAATATGTTCTATAATATCCAAAGCTGCGTGGATACAAACGTTAATTAATTGCCAACTGGCATTATTAATAAATCAATAGCCTCCAGATAGAACGAGGTGAATTTGCTTTAGATATTTTATCTTATAATTATTAGAGCATTTTATAATGAAATATTACTTAAGCTTGGCTTCACTTTCTTTTATTTATTAAATAAAATAATTATTATTTCCAGGCGATCCAACGAAATCACCCCAGTGTGACCTTGGCGGTCCAGGATCGATGAAATCTGAAAGACTTTCATCAGACTCCAATGATATTATTGACCCTCAAACAGGACTTAGGGGTTCTTCAGGAAATTTACAGGTGTTTTTTGTTTATATATTATTTGTCATATATAATACGTCACATTAATGTATTGTTAATAATCTGTGGATTTTTATTGTAGGATGGCAATCAAAACTGTCGCAATCCGAACGGTCCCGACATGGGGTCGTGTCGTATGGGTAATACGGGCCCCATGGGGCCTGGGGTATCAATGGGACCCATGTCAAGTGAGGCACAAACACTACCATCTAATGTGATAAGCAAACAGTCTGGTAGTATGGAGGTAATATTAAAGATATTTTTTTACTATAATTTATATAAATATAATACATATATTTTCATTCATTTAAATTCTATGAAGTTATTTTCTATAGTTTATATATTTAAACAATAATCTTCCACTATATATTGAATATATTATTATAGTGTGCCTATTATTAATTTCTCCTGCATTCCGTTCTTGCGTAAAAGCAATAAAATTAATGAATGCACGTTTCTATTAGTGTTTGGGTGTAAAATATAAGAAAGATTGCTTTATTATTATTCATATTATAGTTTATATTATTGAAGTTTAGAATTAATTTTGCATATAAAAAAGTGTAAAGTATCCCATTTAATTGACAATTACACCTATAACTTAATTATTTTATTATTAATTAGAATAATTTTTAATTTAATTACAATTTTTTATTTATTATATTATATAAAAATATTAATAAAACATATATTTGTAATTGACTGTTCAATCAGCAGCAAAGTCAGATCTTCGTGTTCTCAACGCTATTGGCCAATAAGGGAGCTGAGTCGGTTATATCTGGTCAGCACCACTCTATTATAGCGTATCACTGCGCTCAGCCAGGGACTAAGAAATATTTGGAGGTTTGTCCCCATGAGGAATTAATGTATAAAAGAAAGCCCAATAGCTCACAATAGTTAAAGACATTCAATACTTAGAGGAGTGATATTTTTTTGCTAGCAAGAAAAGCCTTTCAGTAGTATGTAGTTTACACAGATAGTTTGTGCAAACAAAAAAAATAATTTTGCTATACATAATAGATAAAATGCGGTTTTGATCAAGTCAAGAGAAGTACAAATACAAACAATCTTGTTGTATATTTTAAGAACTGTCTTGCATTTTCTACATCAATGTCATAAAACAATTCTGTAAAAATTTTTTTACTGTTGTAAAATATGGTATAACGATAAATTCCAGAAACATCCGCTAAAAATGGGTCAGTTTAATAAACAGAATCCCGCGCAATGGTTAAATAATCTTGCCATGGCAAAAACTCGTGGCGGTATGCGCGGTGGTCCGAACATGATGGGAGGCCCTAATCAGATGGGCCATATGATGGGAGGTCCTATCGGTCCCAATATGGGGCCGATGGGGCATAGCGGTATGGGACATATGGGTCCGAACATGATGGGACCTAACCGTATGGGCGGACCCGGGAATCAAATGATGATGATGAAAGGAGGGCCTGGACAAATGGGACAAATGGGTCCGGGTATGGGACCCATGGATGGGTTTCCAGGGGGCACCCCGTCCTGTGGTGTCATGGACGGCCTCGGTGCTGATGGTGAAATGCCCTGGGACACCGTAAGTAGAAGTATTGGAATTATTTTATTTATAAACATGTACCAACCAACATGTTATTAGTTAAAATTTTATATTTCTATAAATTAAACTTATTGAAATACTGAATTCATTGCTCTCTTCTAAAAAAAAAATGTTATGTTATGTTACAGAAAAACTCCTCCGTAATGTCTAATGGTATGGCCAACGGACCTTCTCAGATGCCGCCGTGTTCTGAATCTGGCGACAATGGGGACAATCACTGCCAATCGGGACAGAAAGGTGAATTATAGCTATATATTATAATTTGCATATTGTTCTAATAATTGTAAACAGCTATCCCATATCTGTAATGTCTATTATATTAAGTGCTATCAATGTAGGTGTAAAAGAATATTTTTTCAATGTCCAGCCTCAGTTTCCTCCGCAGGTGTTAAAATACCAGACGAAAACCTCACGCCCCAGCAGAGGGCACATCGTGAGGAACAACTGGCTACTATACGGAAAATGCAACAAATACTTTTCCCTGAGAGCGGCAGCAATCACCAGTCCAACGACGGCAACCAACTACAGAACGACATCAATCCACCAAATTCAACGGCCAACATGAATATGCCGTTTCCACCGATGTCTGCACACGGGCCTATGGGATCGGGACCGAACGGACCTATGGTTTCGATGTCTAGTAGCATGAATAGCGGGCCTAGTTGTACTATGTCTGGACCGATGGGACCAAATGGGCCGATGGGACCTGGGCCTATGGGGCCGGGCGGGCCGATGGGCCCAAACGGTCCGATGGGTCCAAACGGCCACATGGGGAATATGGGTGGGCCGGGTATGAGCATGGGAGGGCATGGCTCTATGGGCCCTAATGGCATGATGGGTCCGAATGGACCAATGATGCCGGGAATGGGACCCAATGGTCCCATGGGGCCGATGGGACCCTGTGGAATGAAAGGAATAAGAGGATCTTGCGGTGGACCGGATATAAAGTCAGGGATGTGTACAGATATGCATATGGGTCGAGGTTGCGGCGGGCCGATGGGAGTGAGTCGAATATAATTTCAGTTTTACTCTATCTTATCACAGTACTCTATATGGAGTAACCACTAAATGTTGTATTTATTTATGGTTTTATTTAACTTGTTGAAGCGTATGCCAAACCCGATGGGCGGTATGGGCGGTCCAAAGCCATGCATGATGGGTGGACCTCACATGGGACCTAGGATGATGCAAGGACCTAATCTTAATACGATGAACGGTATTTATTACTGCACTTAATATTTAATATGAATGGAATATTTAAATAACCTAGAAAACAACTAATTATATTAATATTTTTTTAAACTCTAGTGTAAACCTTTATTTATCTCGATATTAATTGTCATTGTCTCCTGTTAATGAACAAGATTTAATTGCCCTGTTGTATCTGTGTGGTAGAATTGTTATTGTGGTAAATTCATTATCCATAGATATATTAAGCTATGTATCCATCACCAAACATTTTCCATAAAGCATAGTCCATACACATGTATAGAATATGTTCCTGATAATTTAATTACACAGTATAATACTGCCTCTATCATCTTTACTTATATGTAAATGGTGTAATCATTATGGGTATAAAATAATAGAACATATGTTAATTTCCAGGTGGTATCATGATGGAGGGTGGTATGATGGGTGGTATGGTCCATGGGGACTGTGGCCCTGACCACCACCTCAACAACGGACCAATGTGTGATGACTATGGAGGGAGACGAAATGTTAGTTAATACTATTATTACTTATAAGTTATAACACATTAGAAGAGCATTGAAAATATTTGTCTATAAACCATCAGCTTTCATTTTTATAAACAATCTGGTTCTGTATATGTAGTATAATATGGCTAAAGATTCAAAAGCGGAAATATAATTTTCCCTTTGTAGGAATTCTAAGAGATGACATACTTTCTGCATAATTTTACCCGTCTAAGAATCTATAGGGTGCATATGTATTCTATAAAGTAATTTTTATTTTATGAAAGAATTTTATCATTTACATTGTTTACTACTTTAGGTTTTAAAGCCATAGCCAAGTAACATATTCATTGCTTAACCAAATTAATGACAAAAAGAAAGTTTGTTTTTGCATGTCTTCTTTACACCCTAACTTAGTTTATAAGAGACTAGTTACAAAATTTTGTTTCAGAAAAAAAAATTAAGCTTGTCTCAATTAAAATTCGTATACTTGAATAATATTAATTGTATTTATAATTATTAATACATAAGTTTGTATTATTGTTCTGAAAAATATCTTTAATTTTTTACTTAACAATTAAAACTTATTCTGTCATTATTTAGATACAACTAATGTTATTAATATATGTAACTCGAGATACCAGAATATAATTCTTATACAGGGTGTGATTAAAAGTTATAATTGTATGGATGTGATTACAGGAATTGTATGGATATACAGGGTGTTAGTAAAAGTTATAATTGATTGATTAATGTGATTTCCAGATGGGTCCAAACGATCCAGGCGGGATGGGTCCGAATCTGGGTCCAAATCTAGGTCACAAATCCCGAAGCCCTAAATCACCAGCTGACATCGACTGGCAGAAGTTACAACACCAGTTCTTCGATGACAATAAAAATATGGACAATGAACTCAGTGAGTAGTGAAATGTATTGAGGGTTTTTGGACTTTATTATATTCATATATACATTTTTACGTTTGATTATTGTATTAAGTGTTTCACTCGTGCCAGTATATTGTACAATCGTTAAAAAAATATTAAATCTAGTTACGTAGTTATACCAAAGGCGCATACAAAAATTGTTCCTTCTTTTAAACACCAACACGAAGTTTGTCAAAAATTTGAAGTTAAATTAAAAATAGAAAATATAGAAAAATTAAGATAAAATCTGGATTTACCTGAAACCTATAATCTGCTAATTGTCCGAGTTATAAAATACACACCTATATCTTCAAAACTTTTTATAACTTTGGCATACCAAAGAATATATATGTATTTTATAATATTCAATAAATCTCTTAATTGATCAATAAAAAAAGACCCATTTAAAAAAATTAAACGCGTCGACAGTTAATACTGGTCTTTTAGAGCCATCCGGATGAGATTTCTGATGGTTTAAGAACATCTTCTATTTGCAGATTCATAGAGTTAAGAAACATAGATCTATGATCCTACAGATGCGGCGACATAAATACATTTTGAATTTAATTTATTCCTTAATCTGAAACTAAAAAATGTTCGGGTTACTACGCGATTTTTTTTTTATTAATTTAAAAACTACATTATTCTGACGTTTCGGTTACTTTACAGTAGCCGTGATCACGGGCAGGCGAGATGTGATGTCATCATGTGTGATCATTTTTAAATTAATAAAAAAAAAAATCGCGTAGTAATCCGAAATTTTTTTAGTTTCATTTAAATGTCTCGCG
>DVQP01001742.1:0-14440 GCA_018231745.1 Danaus eresimus
ATGTAATAACGAGTCACTAATCCTGGGCCCGTCCGTTTCCCTGTACCTCATGAGCCAGACCAGGTAAGTTGAGCTCCAGCCTCCACAGACAGCCGAGCCTGGCATCGATCACATAATGTGGTTGAAACACCACCCAGTTACCGGAGTCTGGTTTTGTATGGGATTTGTTATATGTATGTTATAATATATCCTAACGAATAAAACGGATCCGTCCGTTTGGAATTTAAAATTAACAGCTGTTCCAAAATACTTATAATAGTATATAAGGTAGGTAACAAAGTTATTTTTTTTATATTATTGTATGTTCCTCTGTGGTATAAGATTGTTAAAGTTATGATGAGCTTGTACATGAATAAAAATAAAAGTTGGAACACATTGATTAGGATAATCCTAAGGAACCCCAATAGATGGCGCTGTCCCAACACTAAGGTTACATATATGTAGTGCTTAATTCCCGGAGTCCAGTCAGGACGCGATAGCTTCGTTATTAAAACAACTTGAACAAGTCATCCCGGAGGTAGCAGATCCGAGTCCGCGCTGTATTTAACATTCACCTTGAATGTAAATTAGTTTTTATAAAAGGATACACATCGGACAAGTCTGTTCATCAACAACAGCTGGTCTCATTGACATGCCCTGGACTACAGGTACGTGGACTGCGGTGTTGTTCTCTGGCTTTGCTTCCTCCATTATGTCAAATATGAGGGAGGTCTGACTGGACTGGAAACAAATATAGTTACTCGTTAAATCTCATATAAATATATATATGAAATTCATTGCTCAAAGAATTGTCACGTAGTAAGGGACTTGTTAATTTATGTAGAATAATCTTATAACATCACTTTGTGTTAGAAACTATGTCAGCTGGTTAGTGGTTATCTCACCTGGTGATGGATGACCACTAAGTCATCGATGACACTAACAGCAAACCTCCCCACCAGCCCCGTCTTGAGCACGTGCTGGACGGCTCCTCCGACAGATATTGGGACCAACCACACCTGGACATACATTAACAAGCATTGGGAACTCACACCATCAGGGTGGGTTCGTTATATGGTCTGGCCATTGGAGCTTCCAGGAAAACTGTGACACTTACTTAATAATAGTTACATATTAAAACTTCTAAGCTACACCTAAAAATACGTGATTCGTGATATTAGGATATCAATAGCCTTCCAATGCTTGTCTGTTATATTTTGATGTAAATGTCTAAAATTGTTTGTCGTTCATTTAAATGAAATAAATAAATGGATGTGCTTACAGAGTTTTGTTTTATTTTCCAAAGAGATATGGATTGTATATCTATTATAGGATTATTGTACCTCAGTGGGTCCAGTACTGGACGTGGTGTTGGAGATG
Organism: Danaus eresimus; assembly: GCA_018231745.1. Classification (NCBI taxonomy): domain Eukaryota; kingdom Metazoa; phylum Arthropoda; class Insecta; order Lepidoptera; family Nymphalidae; genus Danaus; species Danaus eresimus. The sequence continues at coordinate 1,360 of DVQP01001742.1, forward strand.
GGGCCGTGTTTGAAGAGTGCACACCAAGCGGCACCACAGAGACGTAACACAAACACATCACGCTCCATCACGGGCCGGGACGACTCCACTGTAACAAAGCAGACAAGAAGAAACAAATTAGTCTGAGAAGAGAGAGACCCGTACAAGTTGGTTGAAATGTCAAGCAAAGTAAATGAATTTATCATATCAGTTTATAAAACAAGTATTATCAACTTTCTGAAACAACAACATATCAAATAAACTTTATTTTAAGCACTAAATTTTAATTTTAATTTCAGACAATACTCAAAATCTTATCAAAACTACTACAATCTTATTTAAATTAAATTGAAATAAGCAAACCATATAGTTCTATTGTAGTTGTTTTGGCCTGGAGGGGAAATCATTGCCTCTCATATATGAGGGTGCAGGTTCGAAACCTGGCAAGTACCAATGTGATTTTGGTGTGAGCAAGTTTGGTGATTAATGCTCAAACCTTCTCCATGTCAGAAGAGGCCTTTACTCAGCAGTGGGCTCCGACAGGCTGATGATGATGATGATGATGATGATGATGATGATGATAGTTCTAAAGGTCGAAAAAAATAGTACAAAATCATATTTTTTTTACATATACCTTCCAATTTCTGCAGCTTTGTTATAGTGGAGTTGTTCAGAGAGAAAGGTTGAAGCAGAATTCCATTGTTCCCAGCCAGTAATATTATATTGCTCTGTGGACACCAGGAAAACCAGGCAGCACTGCAAATAGATCAACATACATAAAAAATTCCAAATTTTATATCATATAGATCAATAAATTTTTAGGTCTGAATTTACAATCTCACCTGAATGATGTGCTCTTTAATGTCTTTAATTGTTTTTTTTCTGGCAGTACTTGCGACAATTCTATGCCATGATCCGTTATAAAAGCTATTTCATTGGCTTTGGGCCACACAAAACCTAATATTTTTGCATTTTTCCATTTACATATATGACAGTATTCAACGTTTGTCGGCATGAGATCCTTGAAGTTGGCAAACTCAACTGTGGCATTTTGACCTTCAAGATTTCTTTGTATTGCTAGAATTTTATGATCTGGAGAAAATTTTATTGAGATAATGGGACCTTTGTCTTCCATTCTAAATGATGTGCATTTAGTCTCGTCCATGCCATTGACCGTGACTCCAGTTACTCCGCCTGATCTAACTGTGAATACCTAAATAAAATAAATCAAAGGTCACATAAATATTATTTCCATTATAAGAGCATAGAAACCGTTAAAATCAAACATAAATATACTTTGATTATTCAAAGTATAATAAAATTATAATAATGGTAAATACTTGTCCATTAGTGTCGTCAAAGAACACGTTAGTAACAGGGCTATCAGCGTGGAATCTTTTGGGTCGCTCCGAAAGTGTTAGATAATACTTTTCACTATCTTTTAAACAAAATTTTGCCATTGTGACAAAATTTAAAATTATTATTTACTATATTTATTATTACACTTGTTTTGACGTATTATTGAACTCGCACTCAAGTGTCATGTTTTGACAGGACGCGTTCGCTATAATTACTATTTTAATTACACCTATACTGTTGTGCTTTGAACTATATATATATTTGATTATATTCCTTATATATGTAGAGCATATATTTAGAAAAAGTTTGTATTTATAAAATCTAAGACTTTCGCGAGTATTCATTTAAATAAAATTAATATATTTTTTTTTATTCACATTTCGTCTGCCCGTGATCACGTTTATTGAAATACATCGTGGGTATGAAGTTTTTTGAAATAATAAAATACGCGTAGTAATCCGAAAAATATAAGTTTCATTAAGATTTTATATCTATTAATAGTTTCACAACAAAAGTACTTGTTTGGGTGATAAAAAAATTTACTAACTTTTATTTTCACATACATATTTTTATTATTAATTAGGTTTTTTTTAAGGGTGTTCAAGTTTGGGTCTTTCTAAATTTTATTCAGCCACTGAGAACCTTCTTTACATCAATGTGAAGTGAAATAGTAACCGACGATAACTGTTTCTATGGTAACGACACATCGTGTTTGAAGCAAACAAACCATGTCATAATATTATTTTCTTATCATCTGAAGATGAGTGAGATTATAGAATTAAAATCATTAAACGCCAACGATCCGGACGAAATTATTTCAGAAGAGTATCATGAAATTAGCCACGAGGCGCTTTTAGAAACTGATAAAATATATCCATTGAAAGCAACACCAATAAACGAATATGATTTTTTTACATGTGTCGATGTCAACAGTGCGAAGGAAGCAACTAAGAAGAAAAAAACAAAAAAAACACGAAAGCCGAAAACTGTTATGGATATCATTCGCAATGAACTGGCTGCAGGGCCTTTGTTAGTAGAGAATAAGATAAGGATGATCGGTAACAGCACTCAACGGACTAGTTATCTTGAAACGATACCACCATTGGAAAGAATATTTCCGAAAAGAGGCTTTCGGATACTGGACACAGAAACAGGGTTACTCATGTTTATACTATTTTAACTGCACCTTGTTCTTTAAATATTAATTTTATTTCGTTGTTTTGACCAGTTACATTTATAATTTTGAAAATTGAATCTTATCTTAAGTAATTTTCTGTTAACGGATAAGGAAATATGTTTTTTAAGACCTAAAGTAGCAAGCAATATATATTTTAACCACAGCTTTCCAGGGCAACAACGAACTGAGATAAGTCCAATATTTCCTTTAGTTCTGGAAAACAGACTCAACAAGCAGTTAAATGTACCAGGTGTAGAATACAAAGAACCAATACCGTTCGAGGAAGCGGTTACTGAGTTTGCTAAAATCGAAGAACATGATAAAAAAATAGGGAAGTTTTTGGACTTAGACATTCGTAACATAAAGTTTAAACATCACCATGAATTCAATCTCGAGGATTTGTTATGTGTTAAGGCCGAAGAACTCTACGACACTTATAGAGCCATCGACAAACAATTAGCAGAGCTGTCTAAGATGATAATCGTGAATAGAAGAACTAGGGGCAGTCTCAAGGAGCAGTTATTAAAATTAAGCCCTCACACACAAAATGAAGTCAAGTTTGATAAAAACATACTCCAGTATACTCAGCTAATGATCGAGGCGAAACATAAATACTGTGACGTTATGAAAAACAAAAAAATGGTTGTGCATCAAGTCATATCCCTGTGGGAGGATATTAAAATGGTCAGGGAAAAATGTGGCGTCACCACAAACCACTTGATGATAGACGTGAAAAGCAAAGAGTTTGAACAAAAAGAGTACCAGCAGCAATGGATCCATCTCTTTGAAATTGAGTATAATGATACCATCGTCGAAATGGAATACGAACATATTAAGAACTATTTAAAATATAAAGAATTAAAAAAAGAGAAAAACGGAAACATCGGCCCGAAACCAAAGCTTAAAATAGATTATGACGACATTAAAGTCCAGGTTGAAGAAATGGTTAATGAAATGATATCCGGTGATAAGTATGAATTATGTATGAAATATAATAGCGACGTGGGAAGATATAAAAATAAATCAGGAAAAAGTGCGCTTGGCAAGAACTTTAAATTCAAAGTGTTTGTTGATGACATCTTAGTTTGTGAGTCAGACGACTATCAGACGAGTAGAAATCGGTTTGATGTCGATTTTTCTTATTCATTGTCTATGGAAATTTTACCTCATAACCAAACAATGACTATAATTCTCTTTGAAAATACAGAAGCTGTGTCTTTTTACAAATTACAATTATGTGATATAACGACATATAGAGATGACGTAGAATTTTTAAAAAGAAAATTTGAGTATGATAAAGTTATTGAACCGACAAACAGACATGTCGGCAGTGGGTTCGATATTAAAACGGTAGCCGCTAAGAATAAAGTGAGACTTAAATCTAGCAATTTATTTAAGGGCAAACAATACACTAGATGCGAAGTTTCGATTAAGTTAGAATGGAATAGTAAGCTTAATAACCACGAATGTGTGTCGATAAGATCGGCTATCGATATGAAAGAAATGTTATTGAGGTTGCTCAATGGTAAAGAACCTAGTTTAGATTTATTAACCGACGCCATAAACGAATTATATGGAAGTAAAATAGAGTGTAACGAAAATGTAATGGCTGCACTGAAAAATATTTGTAAACCCGTTGTTAGTAAATGGGAATTGTTTGATGAAAATGATGCAGAACGTTCTAGATTCAGACTGCTGCAATTTAGAAATAAAGATGGTTTCCTCAATACAAATAGTAAATGTATACCACTGTTTGTAAGTCAGCTCTCCACCGAGCAAATACATTGTTTGCAAAATAATAAGGCCGACGACCTCGATTACTATAAGTTTCAAAGCGAACCAAAGAGGAATATGATTGAACTTCAGAGATTCATAGGAGTAAAGTTTGTCGAGAAACTAAACGACAATTTGAAATCAGCCGTTAATAAAATGCTGATGAAGAGAACTTATAAAGACGTAGTGAAAGACTATGGAGGTTTTAGGTTAAGGTAGAAGAATAACACTCGCTATATTGGTATACTGGTGATTTCTTTGTGTCGCATAAAAAATATAAACCTGTTTTTTAGGGATATTTTTTCGAATTCTTTAAAATTATCTTTGGACGACTCGTCAACGTACAGGAAACAGCAGGCTTTAGAGGAATGTCTACTAGAGGAACAAGAAATATATGTGACAGTTATACGAGCTTTTAATCTATTAGACAGATCGAACGATGACGCAGATGGTGCTGCGGAAGACGGAAGTGACGATGTAGCTGGTAACTTAGGGAGTCGTTTCCTGTTTTATTATTGATATATATAGCACGGATCGTAGAATTGTTAGACAACATTGCACCTAAATAGTCTAGAGTCTTCAGAGTCAACGAATATTGTTTTCGTTAAACAATTTAAATTATATCGTTTTCAATCGATTCCTTCTTCACCGATTATATTATTATATTTTAAACTTAAAATTATTCCACCGACTGACGCCGAAGATTTTTTTTTCAACATTTTTATACAGGAAGTTGTCTAGGCTTGGTTGTGGGTGCTGCAATTTTACGCCTTGTAACTTTTAGAGGTTTATATTCCTCTGCAGGTTTCAGAGTCCACCCTCTCCGCCCATTGGTCAGGGTGAGCTACCACGGCATATCCGCCGAGACTAAAACTGCCATTGGATGCTATCCCACTTGGAACAACACCCTCAAGATAAAGACCAGGTAAGAAATACAAATGCACTAGAATAAGCAAATTGAACGGATTTGTCTTACTGAACGCAGTCCAAACCTTATTACAATCGAAAAAATATACACTTTTAAACCGTCACAGCCTCAAAAACCTTAATTGTTCAAGAATTTACTTTGATCCTAAGCGGTGCAAGTCTTTCAGATTAGAACCGGTGTCGTGTATACACGTCGATGTGTACGATCAGTGCAAAGAAACCCTAGAGACAAACTCGGACGACAGGTCCGGACAAAGTACTGTTAATTACAGAAAATATAACAAATGGCTTGGAGGTACCGAAATACCATTACAAACGGTGTTGGATCTAGGAAATGTAAGCTGTGAAGATTATAAAATAGAATAAAAATGTTTCTGAATCATAATTAGATGGTTGTTTAATGATTTTTAGGTGCGAGGCACATTTAAACTGAACGTGCCACCGCTGGTGTTAGGATACGACAATGTGTCCTCGAAACCACAGCCGAGCGTCGTCTCTAAACTCATTAGCCGTATAAAGAGAGACACGTCAATGTTATCTCTTCAAATAACAACCAGCATTTCCTATTTAGGAGGCCTACAGACCTACCACCAACCTCTACCCGATGACTCAGAAAATGACTTCATTATACGGCGTCTGAATGACTTCATAACTGAATATAATGACGATTTCCCAACAAGAAACATATCTCTAACATTCATAGATAGCTCCAAACGAAATAAATGTGTCACAGAATTTATCCAACCCCTCCCACTGCCGAGCTATGATTATTTTCCGTTAGACCCGAGAAAAACAGAATCAGCCCGATCCAAGAGTTCGGGACATTCCAAAAGTTCTTCTTCGAAAGGCAGCAGGAAGAAGACCTTCGAAGAAGACAAAGAAGATTTAGATACTTGGAAAACTGATGAAAATTCGATTACTAAAAACATAGAAGTCGCAGTGCGTTATGTGTCACTGATTCCTACTTATGAAGTGAGAAATGCTCACGTGGTCACGTTAACTGGAGAGGTAAATCTTCTATAATGTCAAATTATAATAATATCCTAGTTTTTTTTAAATACGATTAAATTATAGGAACTGTTGAGGGTTTTGTACGGATCCCAATTAGATCACACGATTTTACTAGCGAGCTACTTCCTTCACCTGGGAGTTAGATGTTGGATTGTTACCGGCTTCGGATTGCCGCGCGGGCGAAGCAGCTACGTCCTGGTGAAATGTTACAATGATAAGCCATTGATGATCAACGAAAATATCAAAAGTGGTGGATTTTTCTCTAGAAATGAACCGTTCACTTGGTATATTTACGATGCGGCGGCAGGAGAAAAATACATGTTGAGAGAAATAGGCTGCCCCTTGAGGACGGTCAGCTATGTATTCGATTGTGAAAATGTAAGTCTGTACCTACGTTTATATTTTAAATAGTAATGATCCTCGAACTCGCGGGCTAACATCTTATCGGGTTTGTAGATTTGGGTGAACGTCCAGAATTCACAGGACTGTGAAAACATATCGTTTGACTTTAGTAAGTCATCAGACTGGCAAGCTGTAAGTTACGAATTTCTGTATTCTATACCCATATATAATCCATTGGAATCATTATGATAACAGTTACAGGAATTTTTTAGACTTCTAAAAAAATATGCTTATTTTTTTATTGTAGGTGTTTAGTAAACCGATATTTTTACCAAACACGATTCCCAATAAACTTTATAGCAAGCCTTATGATGTAGAAGATTTGCGGTGTTCTCTAGAGACAAAAATTAAAAATAAAATTCAAAAGTGGAGGTCACATGTCAAGACTATTTGGAACAGGTAACCCTTAGGCAGTACTTATTTTATAAACATAAGTTGTTTATTAATAATAAAACAAATCCAAAGTAGTCCTACTATTCATGACAAAACATATTTATTAAGCTGTCAATGAGAGCAAAAATATGTATATAGATATTTTAAACTAAACTTTTGACTGGCTGACTCTGGAGTTATGGTTATATCAACCTTTTGAATGACGTAAAATGGCGGGAACTAGTTATTTGATCGCTAGGGACAGCCAGATGGAGTAGAAGATTGTTTCAAGTAATTAAAAAAAAAAGACATGTATGTACGCCGTATATGAAATAAATGTAATTTACAGTGGCCACAGAAACATAAACCACTCTTTTTAATCACTACTTTCCTAGATTAAAAACAAAGTATTTTTCAATAAACTTGAATAGCAACTATCCAAACCGTGTCAAGTATTTGGTATTGTTGGTACAGATATTGGAGTAGTTTACTTCGTGATACACTCGTGCAGTGGGAGTATTGGTCCTTCAATCCAACGCAGCCCCGACCGACCCTCGGAAATCGACTTAAACAACTCATGGCTTCTTATAAGGTAAACAATTCATAGCAAGCATTAATCCCAAATGTATAATAAAAACAATTTTTCTTATGTAGAAACTAACCAAAGCCCAAAAGGACAAAGCAAAAAAATTCCATAAAATGTGCAATAGTATAAATCCAAAAATAATTTTCGACCACGCGAACAAACGCTGTCATGTATTATGTACATTGTCATTTGTTTCCGTTACTAATAAATTGCACTGGCCGTGATCACAAGCTACCGAGATTGCCATTAACTTCTCACAACAGAAAAACACTACATTTATAAAGAAGGCGTATGTGATGTATTTATAAATAACTCATGTCAACTTATTTGATTATATCACAGATCTTCGGGTTTCCTATAAACACATCGTATCTGAACACGCATCTTCTGATGTCTCTCGTTAAGTCCACTTCGCTACACGTGAATGATGATCCCAGCGTGGAGTTTGGCCTGGCCGTCGAAGTATTCGCATATCCTAACAACATATTAAGCGTCTGGGTTTTTCTAGCAAGTATCACGAGACTCTGATGGCAGATACTGTTTATACTGCCTTGACAAATGGCAGTTGTTCTTGGTAATGCAATACGTCATTCACAAGACAATGTGACATTGAAATAACCGGCAAATTGAAATGTTGTTCAGTACAACCGACATTTTTATTTAAAAATATTGGACAAAAACAACTTTATTATTTACATGATATTGATATAATTGACAATAAAACATTATCCAATATATAAATTTTAATATTATTCAAATTTAACAATAAACAATATTTGAAATATTAAAAAAATTATGGAAAACAATAAGCTTCTTCGATAATAGTACATAAATCGTAACAATGCGTAGGTCGTTTGAGAAAATACGATGATTTCAAAAATTTATTTTAGATTAGGTTTTACCCGCGTCTTAACGATATTTGCGGACACAAAATAGATTGTTCTGTTTAAACTTAAATCAATAACTAGTTGTACATAAGACGTAATTACAATGTACAACGTCCTATCACACCATGTAAGTAGGTCGGACAAGACTACCAAAAGATTATTGGCCCCGTGATTCAGCCTACAGAGGTGTCTACTGGGCGGCGCTTCACTTTAAACAATGACTCACTCCAGTCAGCGTACAGGATAAGGTATAAAAATCAAGGGCTTAAAGAAGAGCAATATAAAATTTATTTTTAAAACTCATTCAGGAATCTTAAAAAACCAAATTAAATAAAAAATGTTTTTTTTTGTCTTTTCGTTTTAATGCTAACAAAATAAAATTAACATTTATTCCATCACTGTATAAAAATATACGTAAAAATAGAAAAAAGGGGATGTTATAAGAGTTACGTGCCTAACAAAAAGTTGTCCTCGAGCCCAACTGACTTCAGACACAAACAATTGCAGTACCGCCTTAGTATTGACCGTTCCATAGTAAAGCAAAATTGTATCATTAGCTTACAACTAACAACTACATCAATTGTTAGAACATAAATCTATCCAGCGACTATATTCCTCACAAATATACAAATTCACTCCACATAGCTCACTTTAAAGGTTTCATTACTCAAAGCAATATTTTTAAAACTAAAAAAAAAAATTATAAATACATGTAAAGCAAATATTTAGAAAGAAATAAATAATTTAAGTGTGTTGTGTTCTCTCACATTTACATATTTTACATTTTCTTTTAAAACTTTGTAAGTGCTCATAGTTTTACAATCTATGTATAAAATTGTAGCAAACATTTTCATTAATTTTTAATTTTCTGTCCACACCTTTCATGATGGATGAGAGATCAATGTAACTAAATAAATAAATAATGACCTCATGAAATACCAAAGTAATGGCAAGTAGTACAAAAGCTATAGATATGCTTATATGTATATTGAAGCCTGTGTGGTCAATGGTGACGTCCAGGAACCGAGTTACTGATACAAGGACTCAGTTTAAAGACGGCACTGCAATCTAAAGCTACAACGCAGTGCTGTTAAGCCGGAAGAGGCCTAGCTACCATCATCGGACTTGTTCTTGGAGCGCTTCAACTGCTGCAGATAGTGGCGCTGAATCGGTTTGTGGAGTGCAAGCTGTGCCAGCGCCTCTTCAATGGAGAACCATTGTCGCTTGCGTCCCATCAGGCGTGAATCTTCCCATTCGGCCAGTTCCTGAGTCACAGTCATCACATACACCTCTGTCCTGTGTTTGTGCTCTCGGTTCTGAAAAATATTACACAATAACATTTAATATAAGAAGTAGAAGATTATTCCAAAACTATGAACATAACCTAATTAAAGCTTAATAGTAAATGTAATGAGAATCAATGAGAAAAACAATTTACTAAAGACCAACTAAGAGCATTAAGTGGATTATTGGGATGACACCTAGGCAAGCTTTTAAATAGATTAAGACATGTACCAGTAGAATTAACTAAAATTACTTAACGCTGAATGTAACATTAATTAATTTAACATAGAAACAACAGAATCAGCATATGATAATTAAATGATAAATCAATAACTTATATGGCATTGCTTCAATTCATATTTAAAAAAACTATAAATTAAACACATTGAGATTTGTAAAACTTTTTACCAACTCAATGTTATCTTAGTGTTTTTAAAAAATTATAAAACAAAGTTCATTGGACTGTTGCATAATTGGAAAGACTTATTGAATGTTCTTATACATAATCAGAATTAATAAGATATACTTTAGAAGTTTGTATATAGGATAAATTATGTCCTATTGTTTGTATATTGACTAATAGCCTTTTTTAATGTCATATTTCAACTAATATAAAATTGATTTATTGAAAAATTATTTGTATGACCAGTGTTCATTTTATTTACTTCTTTCATTTTTTTAATTATCGTTGATATTAAATAAACGCATATTTCTTTGATGTTTTTAATGCTGCGACATTCGAGCTGAAATAATTTCGCATAGTATGTTATTATCGTGACGTTTCACTGACCTCAAAGACTCCCAGGCATCGCCCCAGCTTGCCGATGACTCCGGCTTCCTCTAGTACCTCCCGCATCGCTGTGACCGACGGTTCTTCTTCGGGTTCCACGCCGCCACCCGGCACGATCCAGTTGTCAGGTCGACGAGAAGACGTCACTAGCAACACCTACGCATCAATAAACATGAGACACTTTCATCACACTATCACATCCAATGATACACAATTTACATGCTAACCTCGGTTTCGGCGTCCGATCGTACGCATATACAAGCAGCACGGCGCCTAAACCCCTCGTCGTCATATATCCTTATCGAGTTAGGCTTCTCCTTCACCATTTCGAAAAAACACGTATACACAAACTAAACAGACGATCAGAAACGAAAAGCAGACATTAAATTAAAAGAAAATAATCAACCGAACGAAACTATTTAGTGATCAACAAACGCCATAACCGAAGTAGCCTAAGATAAACGTATCCATTTTTGACTAATGTAAGAGTTACACAATGTACATACAAAATGAAACTAAAATAACAATAACACTACAATTAGAGCAATATTTTAGCTATAACTAGCTTTTGATAGCGTATTTCAAGCCCATATTGAATGGTGCCTGACGTTTTTCTCTAGGAAAATCGAAATAGGTTTTGGAAAGCAATAGGGTGGCAAAGGCAAAGCTTAGAGCTAATCTTAGATGGCGCTGCGTATAAGCAGGGCAGACTGTCATGTCATTGTCTGAATTTGATTTAAAAAAAAATCTTGAAAAAAATCTAAATTAAGTTATACAAATAAAGGGGTAACGTACTTAACAAATAGAGAAAAAAAATTTAACATAGACTGTAAATGTCATCGGAAACTCAATAGTTAATACTCAGTTTAGTTAAATAATTCATCTTCTAAAAACTAAATAAAAGAGAATAATGATAAAGGTAAACATTGTTCTTTTAACTTTATATTATAGTCAAGAATTATAACGCGATATACAGTATGTGTTAAAAATAATCAAAATACTTAAATAGTCTAATATAGAAATATAAATGTAAATTTGAACCCTGATTCTTTTGATTTTACAATAAATTTCTACTTATATAAGTAAATTTTGAATAAAAGCCAGTGGAAACATAGCAGAAGAACAAATTTTAAAGTTAATAATGTTAACAATTTCATTATTGTATATCTCTGCTCAATACTTATTTTTATCTGTTGAAGTCCTCGTCCTGTTTGGTTTAAAACTACTGACAGCGACAGTTATATATTTGAATTTAGCTTTTGTTGATTTAATTTTGTGTTTTTTGTTTTCAGGTATTTCTAATGGGTACGTAATATTTATGTTGATCAATGTTTTTAAATGATTATACGATGTAAATCAATATTAGATAATTATTATAAAGTTGATGCTGTAGAATTTGTTTACGAACGTTATTTTGTTACATCAATTAAATGTTCCTAAAATAATTAATTTCAGAGAGAAGCTTCGATTTCGGTGCATTGATGCAGATTCATGAGAAGAAACACAAAAGCAAACCCGTGCAGTTTGTAAGCGTAGTCGGCGGGGTACTGTGTCCAGTTAACTTGTAAAATCATATTGTAGAGACATAATCATAGCTTGGTAATGATGCATGCGGTAGGTCAGATACATTCACCACTGACATGGGATAGTTTTGGAAATGGATGTTGTTTTATAAAATTGTGATAGAATAATTTTGGGTTGCAGGTGAAGAAACGATTGGAGACCAGCATCAGGAATAGAAGGACTACTCGGTTTTCTGTATTTGACAAAATAAGGAATCTTCCAAGATGCGAGAGCCCAGCTCCAATACCTGAAGCACAGAAAAAAGTGGAACACAGGAGGATGCAGCTGGAAAAATGGAAGGAAGAGAAGGAAAAGAAAAAGAAGGAGGCGTCTTTACAGAAGAAGAAACCATTCATAGCTGGAGTTCCACACAATCCATTGAAGTTTGTTCCTCCTCCGCCACCTAAACCCATGCCTAGCACATCAGGGAGAGTTACTCGATCACAGTCCTCAAAGAACAACTCAATTAACAATGTAAAGAAACCCAACAAGACTGAGGGGCAGTCAAAAATGAGTGTCTCATCATTTGCACCAAAAAATGCTGTTTTCCATCCACCAGTGCTGAAAAATATGATTAACTTACCAACATTATCTGTTCCTAAGCAAGTAGAAAAGAAAGCAAACACAAATATGGTTCCAAAAAAAAACAAAGAGCCCAAGAGTAAAATTCTAAAAGACAAGGCAAAACAAAATGACTCCAGGGTACTTCGTAATAGGCCTCAAACAGACAAAGGCCAGGGTAACACACAGGTTACTAAAAATAAGAAAGCTGATGCTTGCATAGAAACTACCTCACACTCCTCAAGCAGTGTGGAATCTAATTATGAGGAGCCTAAGGCTCCAAAATCTCAGAAATCTAGGACACCTAGAAAATTCTTACAAGATAAACAAAATATGGTCACCCCCAAAAATGTGCCGAAGAGTGAATCAAGTTCTGAAGAGAAATTACGATCTCCAAAACTAGTAGAAAT
>DVQP01001743.1:0-14439 GCA_018231745.1 Danaus eresimus
TATATATATATCATAATATATTTTTGATTTTGCAATGTTTGCATAGAAGACACTTGACAATTGTTACCGAAGCGAATATAGCACTGTAGTATTTGTTGAGGCCAACCCGACCCTAAGCAAATAACAAGACTAAAACTGCCTGTATGTTTGGGGTGGTGAATAAACTTATAAAAAAATCTTCATTGTAATCTAAGCTCTACTATATGAACGAAGAGTCGATATTCGCTCTCGTGTGTTTTGATAGACCGGAATTGTTAGAGGGATCGAATAAAAAAGATGAAAGCATTTATCATTGTAGTGCTCGCATAAAAATAGTCCGTTCATAATTTAGATACAAATAACGAAGAAGCTGAAGCTTAATTGAAACGAGTGCTCATACGGTTATCTATGTAACTGGGATGAAAGAGTATATTTTGGTAATGCGTTGTTCTGAATAACAGATAAACATTCATGGAGATAAAATATTTTTGTAGTATAATTGTGCTGCATGGATACTTGAAGATTCAATTAAAGTGAGTAACGACCAATCCATGCCCATTAACAACAGCCATAGTGTTTGCCGTCTGGAAGGGATTCATTTATAAGTTAATATTCCCAATTAAAAGCTAAAGGGACGGCGTGAGAAAAAAATTACTCAATTCGACGAGATACTTTGCAGGTCATTACTTTTCCAGATTGGACCCGTTGGGTAGATTCAAAACGCTTCGGGCGCTCCGAAGTTTTTTGTTATAATTGAAAGCATCTTTTAATTTTACGTATGATCGCCTCACAGGATAGTGGGAAATATATAAAATATTTAATTTAAACGTATCGGGGAATAAATACATAAAACACGACTAAAGGTAACGTCGAAATAACGGGGCTGTAACAATTTTAATGACTGAAATAAGATATTCATAAATAGATATAAAGCTACGAATAAAAGTAACAAACCACAAAGAGGTATGTGTAAAGAGATCTCGTTAGCAGCATCCGCCCTTCCCATATTGAAATGAATTATCCACCAGATAACGATATCTACGGATTATGTGTTACGGAATCACCGATTTTGTATACAGATTGCGTATTGAGATTTTGATGGATTCGATTTATAAAGTATACTTGTTCGTCTGTTCTAATTCATAAAAATGAATATTATTAATAGACTATTGGGGTATATTAAAATTAGGGTCAACTTTGTGTAGTGAAAGCATGTTGTTGACAGAATAAAAAATAAGCTTTTATTATTATTGCAATTTCAATTCAGTTCTCGATTCTAAGTAACCATTGTAGATTGCTATATCAGTATATAACAGAACGTACATAACGTGCTCCTTTATAGATGATCATAGCTTGAATACCAAAATGTTAGCATCTTGAGAATCGAACCTAGAGTGTGGGCGAATTGAAAACAGTCTCCAGTTCGTTATGAAGTCTGCATTTATCTTCATTGTACCTTTGAATAGAATCGCCGGCGACGTTTTCCGCAACTCAAACGATGCTGCTACTTATTATTTCGAGCAGTTCAGGCTTAGCGATTTAGACCGGGCACACCTGCCTCTGAAAATCTCGTGTTACAAGTTTATCTACAATAAATAAGGACTAAATTATTGTCCAACTTTGGTCGATTATTCCACTATTATTATAAATGATGATATTATTTACGTGTGTTAATATGTTTGTTTCCTTGATATATACTTTGATTAGATTTGGACTATCCTTTGCATGAAGATAAGTACCTAATTAAAATTTTCTTAAACAAAACAGAGTCGATAAATACAATTCTATATAAATTTTGAATTAAATTTTTATTTAGTTTTATATTTGTAACGTTAAGCGTTTAGTCTAGTTGCAAACGCGTAAAATATATATTATTGTAATAACAACCAAACAAAACCAACTACAAATTTGACAATAATAGCTGCGTCTAGTTATGGATCGTTTAATATGTACGTAACACGGTATAATTGCAATTATATTACAGAAATGTCCAATTAAGCTTAGCCAATTTTATTTAACGGAGGTCATCGCACTTACAAGTTAACTCCCTGCTGTATTAGCGTAGTTTAATTAAGTACAATCTATTATAGTCATTACAAACACAGACTGACTCTCAATGGATGCATTCAATAGTACGCTAATACAGCATAATGACGGACTCGCAAACTATCTACAGTCACCTTATATATTTCTCTAATTTATAACAGATAACTATTATTTACCACATAGAAATATACAATATATAATAACTTGAGAAACATAATATTGCTATATATAAAAAAAACTTTTGAAGAAATAAACAATAAGAAAAAAACACGGAAATTCTTCTTTATAAAATAAACCATAAACGTCATTAGCTAATAACCTGGAACAGCATAAAGCATATCAACTTTATCCTACCTTTGTTGCTTACAGATGTGCTCTCCCGAGATGCTTATGAAACAAAATTTAATAGGTCCATCATATTGGCCAGCTTACTTTGTTTAATTTATGTTCACACCAAGCACTAACCTACCTCTCAAATACGGTTCATACTTAATAAAATATGTCACATCACCTTATGCACGGTAAAAATTCATGACACTAAAAAAACACGTCATGAATGAGAAACTTAAGAGTAACTTAAATTCGTCCAGAATCTAAATAACTTTACATGTGAGAGTGAAAATGTTAAGTCCAGAAGTATCTTATTATAATTTAGAGATGTAAATTATAACACATTAATTATGTTCACACTACTTGTTAATGTAAAGACTTTCAGATAAAACAATTCGGAAAATTGAGTTGAAAAATAAAGAAATCTTCATAAAAATTTGAATGTCTTAATCAACGATATCAGTTCAAATCTACTAACTACTGAGATTAAATGACTAGGTTTTTAAACCGCCTTAAAAGATCAAAGAATTCCGAAATCATCAAATAATGCAATTTTAAAATACATTTACTAAATAAACTAAGGGTGATGAGTCGCACCCATAATATTGTGTTAATTATTCCACAGTAGAGCAATCGGCTTGGACCGTCAAGGACCCGAAATCAATTAGCCTGTACACACAGAGCCCAGAGAACAATTTATGTGTGTGCCTTACTGATTATGTGTGTGCTGAAGGTGCTTGTGACAGACTGCCGTCAAAGGACATTTAAAAAAAAAAACATATTATGAATAACCGAGATGGTAAAGGATACTGTGAGTTGTGAGTTTTTAATAAACTTCCCGATGCTTTCAAATCTCAGATGGTTTATATAAAATAAATAACACTAAGATACAGAGTGAGATATTTACGATGAATCTAAGAAATAACGCAGCACGGAATAACTATCCAGACTTATAAATGCATTTTATACTAGAGATATATTTTATTTATTTAAACCTTTTTTAAAGTTACGCTTAAAAGAGGTTTAGTATATAAATTAATAAAATTACACATATTTTTACAGATATGTTCATAAAATTGTGTTGTAAAATATTAAAAATATACATATATACAGTGTATTATAAGAAATTTTCTTAACGTCTTCACAACTTATTTCAACTTTTTCTTTGTTTATTTTTTGTATCATTTATAAACTAAAGTTCAAACTGTTACATGTTTCTTTCAAAACTTTAGAGATAAATGATCTAGATTTTATAACAATGCTAACAATTAGAAAATTTTGTATTTAATATGCCAAATTTATTCAATCTATAACACTGGTCCGATTTCATAGTCTGTGTCCGTACGATAAATTAAAAAAAAAATATTTTTTTTGAGAAATAAATTTACTTCAAACCTTACATAAGTAGTTCTTTTTATTATCAGGCTCCTTAAACTTTATTTAATGAGAACGTACTGTATACTAAAGAATTGATCGCATATATGAAACAAAATATTTTATGCATCAAATTACTTGAATCGGTTCCAGCCATATTTTTCATAAACCAATCTCTTAGGTACAAAAAATATAAGAGTATTTTTGTATCCAATAGCATTCTTTTAGCTTTCACTTTAGTAGAAACCTCTTAATAATTGAGAATTCACAATCAGGATATTTTAAGTTACCTTAAAATACTTTTTTAAAACCTGTTACATCTTATTTTTAAAAGGCCGCTCCGAAGTGATTCTTGCCCCTTGTAGGCATAAAACAGTTGACTCCTAGTCGGCAGACCTTAAAAACGTCAAGCGGAATCGTCCTACTCCTTAGCGGGTCGTAGCGTGCGCCTGGTATCGACCCGATACACTACGGTTCATAAAAATAATAATTTACTGACCTATGCTTTGAAATAGAAAGTGTATTAAAACTGTTATAAAAGGAAAAGATAACATTACTAATGTATTTATATTATTCTCATTGAATTTCAAAACTAAATCAATCTAGATTTAAGTAAATCAAAAGAAAAAATAAAATAATATTTAATAACATATACAATAACTAATATCTGATTAATATTGAGTGTATGTTTTAAAGACAGCCAAAGCATAGACTTAATGTTTAAATACGTTTAATGCAATATAATATTTATTTGGTAGTAAGTTTTCGATGAAGAGGCTACAGCAAACCTTGGGGTCTACATAGCCCCAACAACAGGCTGGTGCAGAAGGCAAAAGGAAACTACTGCAACTATCTTCCCAAGAATGTCATCATGTATACGGATCACTGATAATTGATGACCATGACGAGTTTGCAAAGACTCTTGCGAAGATGAACAAAATTTTCTATAGTCGTTGATAAATTCAAAAAAATAACCTATGTGCCACGCGTGGATATCACTACCGCCAAAAAAATATTAAAACAATATGTTACCGTGTATTTTATTACTATAAAATAAATATTTAAAACTATGTTCAATTTATGTATTTTTTTAAAAAATTCCTATAAAAAAATCATAGAAATTTTCGATCAGCTTCCAAAATGTCATAATATACTTTACTGTTAATATTAAATAATATAATGTTTGAAATTTAATAAACTAAATATTTAATTACTAAAAAACCATAATTAATTATTAATATTAACTATTATTAATTTTTATGTTATCAATTCTAATTTTTATTTCCACTATTTTATTTCCTTTAGCATTTATGTATATTTAAATATGTATTGAAATATATTCCTTCGAAAATTTCATTGATATTATTATATTTAATAAATCTAGCCTCATTTTCCGTATTACCTTCTGAAGGTTTTAAGTCGTTTCTTTTTTTTCAAAGGCTTAAAGCCAAAGACACGCCACAGTCGGAGTTCTCCGGAATTAATACTTTACAGTGAGATCGCACTTTCAAAACTATTTTATCCCATTATAAAAAGTTAGTCATAAAATGAACTAATAAAATAATTATAATACAAAATATTCATACAAACAAATTGTAAGAAAAATAATGGTTGGAAAAGAATTGAAATTATCAAGGTACATTATGAATATTTCAATATAAAGATATTACATATAAAAAATTAATTTTAAACTCTTAAGAATAAACCCATGCGTAAGTTTTTAATCATACCCATATATATGACTTATTATCTCGCTATCCGTATAACCACATATCGAACCTCACTTTATCGTAACTATCACATACTACTAACATATATAATAATATATTTAACATCATGTATAATAATTATAAGAGCGCTTCCCGACTCCGTACTGTACTACACACCAGCACATTACATCTAACAACGTTTCACAGTGTTCTGTAGACTACGGCGTAGAGCGTGCGGTCTACGCGGCGGACCTCGTAGCACTGACGCCCGCCCGTAGCCCATAGACCGTAGCTTCACGAGCCCACACTGTTTCAATGAACTGCTTTGTTTCCCAGAGTTATTATAAAAATATAGCATGAAGTTTAAAAGAAATACCTTAAATTATACACTTAGAACATAATTGTATGAAATAGTCAAATTCATAATGAAGTACTTTACTTGTATTTAAACATAAGTTTGTTTCAGATAAATATTTTTTTAATATATCTATAAAAAAGTAGATTTGTTTCAATTTTTTAATATTGCTGGAACAATATTTTTACTAGAACCTTTCACATAGTATCGTTCAATACAGCAGACTCGCTAATTTCTAAAACATCTAAAAAGCAATTCGTTTCTCTGAATGATATATATCCTAAGTGACAACTTAAGATACGCCGAATGAACGGACAATCTCTATCCCTCTGCTGTATCGGCGTATATTACGCAATGCTTTTTTACCGTTATTTGAAAGAAACAACTCAAATTATTCGAAGCACTCTTTTATGTGATAATTTTTTTAATATTTTTAAAAACTATGTCAAAATTTAACATCTTTAAGTACCTACATAAATATAATCACATAACATAACGAGACATTACAGTGACGTAATTGTTGAAAGAATAATAAAATATATTTCAATAAAAATGTTTGTAGGAATTGAATTAATATAATGAATGACAATGTTATAGCTTCCTGAATAAAGAACTATGAATCATATATACGCAACGACGTTTGAAATTTTAAAAAACTTTTGCTATCTAACGATAACGAGACCTTTCTAATTTATCATTAGTAATGCAACTTGATAATCTTGTTGTCAGAAGAGCTATAAATAAACGTTTGCGGTTTCTCACTGCTATTGAGACTTTTGTAGACTTAAAAGCAAATCATATGTTAATTTTGAATCTTACGTCATCGATAATAAGATTCATTATAAGTAACGCCCATAATCTACTTGGTACTTATGACGAGCCTGTTTAAAACGTCAGTGTCAGAAAAATAGAATACAGTTTTGGTTGAAGAGTTCTATAAGTTGAATTCTGATTTAAAAGTGAAGCGCTCACCGACTTCGTGCAACGTTTGAACTTCTTTCATAATAAACTTCTCACATACACTCATCTGAGGCTCTTATAAAGTATGAAATTACTTACGAATAAGTATTACTAATTTTCAACTTACAAGTGGATGCCTAGAGATGTTGTTGCTTAAAGACGAAATTTCTTTTAAAATTACTGCACATTATAGAAAATAAATCTGTTAATTTTATAGTATGAGAAAATATTTAAAAATCAAATGTACGCCGATATCACAGCCAGCGGCTTTCAGAGAGAGCTTAGAAATAAAAACTGAGATTAATAAGAAACAAGACGACCAACAAACATTTCCACCAAATCCGCAAAATTAAAATGTAGATTTAGTTTATTCTCGTTACATTTAGGGAATGATTTAAAATAATTCATTCTGTGTCCCATAAATCAGAAAAAAAGAAAACGCAATTTATATCTCCGAAGCCAGTTAATACCTTATTTAGAGGTTTGATAAGAAAAACCACAAGATTTTTATTATTCGAACTTTATAATTTTAAAATATTTATTTCAATGTCTACTATATAACATATTTCAATCATTATTTATTAAAAACGTAATAAAATCGATATCTATTTTAGTGTATTTAGATTTTACTTAATCATAATAAATGATAAAAAACAACATTTTTATATATAAAACCGCTTACAGCATGAGAACAAAGTTTATTAATAATAACTGATCTAAGATACAATACATTTAGATCGTATGTATCCTAATCAACATTATCATCAGCTGATCGGTGCCCACTGCTGAGCATAGGCCACATAAAGGCACATGGAGAAGGTTTGAGCATTAATCACCACGCTTGCTCAAGACGGGTTGACGATTACAAACTTATAAGTCCAGGTTTCCTCACGATGTTTTCCTTCACCGTCTGTCAGCGGTGTCTAAATACTCTTAGAAAGTACATATGACTCCGAAAAATCACATTGGTACTTGACAGGTTTCGAACCCGCGCCCTCATTCATGAGAGACGGGCCTTTAACCTCTAAACCACCACGATTATCATATAGTATATATAACGTATATCGTATCGGATATCGTGTGTATGAACGTGTATATATGAATATTAAAATATTTTGTATACAAATGTTCATAAACAATCTCAATAACAATAATGTTGAATCAACGTCCAAAGCCAATACATGTATGTATATTAATGCACATTGTAATTAATGTGGGCCAGGTGTCCGTCCGTCTAAGCTATTATATACCTGTTGATAGACTGTGATGGGAACCGCTAATTAGATTTCTCGCTGAAGTTTCAATATCAAATAACTATGAATAACTGAGCAATAATTCAAATTAGCATGTTTCAGATAACTTGAATGGCTTTCATATAAGAGTAACATACAATACGTTTATATTATAACAACGACTTTTAATTGTTTACGTAAGTCTCGTTTTTATTAATGCTGTAAAATGGCCTTTGAATTTTATAATTCCAATAAAACGAAGCCAAAACAGCTGAAAGAAAATTTATCAAACAAAACGTTTCATTAAAAGTGTAATTATAGTAAAACAATGAAATTCCGTGGCATAGAAACTTAACATCAAAGAAACCAATTGATCGCTCCCAACCTCCTCTTCAGATCGATACGTCAACCTTATGTTTATCTTTGAACTACTCAGCAATTAATATACATATGTATATTTTTTTAGTATGACACCAATCGCTCATGGTCATCAATTAAAATAAAAGCAACGTCTTATTAAATGTAATGAAAATTATTTAAAAGCAAACAAAACAACATTTGTTTTGACACTATGGCAGCGAATAGTTCTGAATTATTAATAGGATATGTACATTATTTTTTGTCACGCCATTAACGAAATAAAAAAAATACTCAGAGCGGCTCTTCGTTATTTTAATAACTTTAAATGTTTGAAACATTAATTTCACCTTCACTATTGTATCAAATTTATGTCACGTATTCATATATTTAACTTCCATAAGATTCTTACATAAGACGCAATTCGTTTAAATGGCCCCTGTTCTTGTAAGTTTTTTTCGTTTACATCTTTGTTTTCCTGTTTGTGAGGGACACAAACCTAAAACACGAACTTTAAGTTATCATTGATACGAGAGCCGAAACAAACGTGGCCTTT
The DNA here is from genome assembly GCA_018231745.1 of Danaus eresimus. Taxonomy (NCBI): domain Eukaryota; kingdom Metazoa; phylum Arthropoda; class Insecta; order Lepidoptera; family Nymphalidae; genus Danaus; species Danaus eresimus. The sequence continues at coordinate 8,899 of DVQP01001743.1, forward strand.
TGTGAACAGATGCCACAAAAAACGTAACTACGTACATAATAATAACGGTCTATTTTATTTCCGTATCCTAAACTAACCTCCGTATGTTCTTTTATCTGTTTATAACTATATCAATTTACTTTGGGACATATTCCAAAATTTACATACAAAGAATAAAATATTAAAGACTCCTGTGCTGTTGTGCTTAAGATTAGATAAACGTTAGATTTATAAACAGTTTATGAACATAAGAAAACAAAAAAATACACTAGACTAATATTCAGAATGCAAACTTCGCAATAATAAATATATTGCCGTTAATTAGCTTACGATCATGTTTTACTATATGAAGAACATTTTATAGCTAAAACCTCACGGTGCATTGCAAAGTCAGATTCATAAATTCTAGCATGAGGCGAGTCCGTCTGAATTGGTTCTTCAATTATACGTCTACTGTATTGATGAACAATCGTTATTGAAGAAACTTTTTCTATGAGATATTACTTTCTTCTATTCATTTCGTTTGAACATCGAGAAATGTATACAAATAAGTTGTTGCAATTAAGCTTTGTGCGTTAGATCAAGAAATTATTTCAGAATATCGACTTGGTGAGTGAAAACAACTATTAGGAATATGAGAGCCAAAATCAGACACCACTGCATTTCGTACATTCACCTGCGGCAGACATCTTCACTTAGCCGTGACATAAGGCGTCAAATCTGTTTGCACGTCATCCGATACCATACCGTTCGGGTACCACTAACAGGATCTTAATTCAATAACATACGTAACATTTATTCACTAAAATATATTTTCATATGTTGAGTACGTTACGAAAAATATTGTTAAATATTCTAAGCGCTTTAATAAAGTGATCTTTAAAGGAGCCATTAACGGGTAAAAGGCTTAAAAGTCGTACAAAGTGTAATTCTAACGCGTTCGCTTCTACCACAATTACACTTTCACCCATATCTGAATTTGCTTTTGCATAATAAAACGCTATTAAAATAACATAATTACTCCTTACTGATATTTCGTGCATGCCTGGTTTTGGTACACATTTTTGTCTTATTGTATATATTATGTACAGTGCCACTCTTATTCTTAATTTATATAACATAGGAAATGTAAATGTAGAGAAAAAACATTTAATATTTAACATAAAATGATTCTGTACTTCACTGCTATTTCTTATATAATAAAAAAAAATTAAAGCTTTTTTTATACCATAAACTCAATAAAACTTTTGTTATGATCGTGCGTATTTCTTTGAAATGATTATCTCGGTTTCAAATGATAATAAATATATATAAAATAAATAAAACAATATTTACGACAAAGGAACTTAAGTATGGAATGATATTTATGGAAATGACAGATAACACAACACACAAATGTTGTTTTGGTAAAATAAATGAAAATAACATGTGTTTGCATTGTTAGCCATCCTAAGCCAGGAAGGCCAAGTCCATAGAGCATCTTTCACTATATCACACACCACAGTCGGCTGTGATGCGATATGAGACATCATTGTGATAAATGTTTCAGTGTTAAACGCATTCATAACAATGACCTTCAGACATCCCCGCCATTAGTTTAATATATAATCAAAACGAGTTAAACATCAGACAAATCCTGTTAAATAAAATGCAGGTATGATTTAAAGATCCGGATGCAATCCGAGTTGAAAGGCGTAACACAATAACTGCTCCTGATTTAATTTAAAATAAATTTAAGCATAAAATTTATTTTAAATTTGCTTTATATAACCAATAACCATGCCATTAATTTAATAAGATTATATCACAACGCATGAACGACATTTGATTTATAAATGAATAATTTTATCATGTAGTATGTTCATTAAATACTCTCTTGTAAATTATAATTACGCAATTCATTGAATTTTTTAAACCAAAATTTGTTAATACTAAAAAATTATGAGTCACGTAACATTCGATTAAAGATATGTGAGTGTTAAATAACGCTTGAGAAGTGTAAAGGACAATGTGAATTAGTCAACAAAAAAGAGTACTCCAACCCGGCATTACATGCATAAAAATTCGAGCAATTAAAAAACACGGCAAGCGATCACTCACGCTAACTTAATTACTCAAAAGAACTCTATTAACACGTGAATGTGAGCAAAAAGCATTCAGAGCACGACCGTAAAGTCGTTCTATTCCAGAAGTAGTTTCATATTACAATACAAGTCACATTACACTCAGGATAGTAATTTTATAATACAAATAACCTAGCAGAAATATTCCAGGGATCTATTTTATATCGTCCCAAGATAATGCAAGTCATAATAAGTAATAACGTTTACTCTTGATTCCGAGGGTACAAGGCGATTCATCTTATAATGCGTCATATTTGAAATTTTATCTATTCCTTCGATAAAAGCTGCTCTCACATATTGCTCGCTGAATAAAAAATAAACCAACGTAAATTTAAAATAAGAACGGCCATAAACAATGATAATATATTATAAAACATCTGTGCGGTTCGAGAAAACTCGTACCTTGTTTAAATATTGATGTATCGTTTATCATACATACGTGTATTTACAGCTTTACAAAAATAAATATGACTCTATAAATGTTCTCCATAAATACGAATCCAATGACATTTCTTACTTTATTGTTACGAACTGTTTCTTTCTAACGTTTTAAGTACCGCAGTGTGTTAGGAAGGCAAATTACAATAAATATTGTTAGGTTTTCAAACACGCTAATCCCCTTATAAACTTTGAAGTTTTAAAAACGTGTATAATATTTTATCAGTACTGTTAGTAAAGCTTCTGGCAATAAACGGCATTGTGATAATTCGGTATTATTGTTCCACTAAATCACATCGATATTAAATAGATGGTTTCATAAACGGTGGAACAATGAGATTAATGTATTAAAAATATCTATTAATATTCAGATTGATTCATGAAATATTTGCATATTTGTTTTTAATCAACGTTCACAATAAGGATTATATTTGTGATCTGGATATTTTATGCTGTGAACTATTGGATCGTATTCGTTAATACATTATGTGCGGTAATGGAGGCCTGTGACGCGGCCGCGGTGACGCGCCGCTATCAGACAGACATTCGACGTCTACAATACCCATTCAACAATATTTTATAACTTATATGTTTTATATGTAACAAAAATATGTTACGGAATAGATTCAACACTAACTATACTTGATTAAGTTTGAAACTAAATAAAGTAATAATTAAAAATATAAAATTTTAATATTAAAGTCATTATAAATGTTCTATATATTGCCAAAGTCATATAAAGATAGTTGCGACGTCCTCTTTACTATGTATAAAATCTTTTTATACCGTATTTTCCATTTAGTTTCATTTTAATACACTTCCATCTAGTGCAGCAATGTTACATTCGTCACTTGATGAATAGTGCTTCATCAGTCGTATCTGAAAACAATCTAGACAGCATAAGATAATCTAGCATTTCTTTTGTCACAATGTAACCGTTAATTCATATAACATATGACTATTAAATGCCACCATCTGAGACAGACAGTATATCATGCATGAAATGTGAGAATCAAATACTTAAAACGTTTGTGATGTTTCTGCTTTGTGGCGAGAATCTCTTAAGCTTGTGGTCGCTTTATTGCAACCATAACTTAATTAAATACCTAGCCAATATTAACTATGCAAAATATATTATTTTATTTTACGTATTAAGCAAAAGGTTTTGAGTAATTAATAACAAAAATAAATGTACTATGCTAATTTAATATGCAATATTATTTCTTTAATGTATTTTTAACAAAATGTGCTCGTGTACATTTTGATTAAAAGATCTATATATTTAAGTAATCCTAGATAGTGGCAATTTAATTTTAAAACAAGGAACGGCTTTTAACGTAATGCGATATTTAAGAAAAGTGCTTACAAAAAAAGGATATCAATTATCGAATAAAAATATATTATTAGACGCAACAAATCATCTCGCAACATCCATTAACAGATTCGAAGGGATCAACAGAAAGTGTTTAGCGCTAAAGTCAGTCTAGCCTCCGACGAAATTATGATTAATGGTACATTTGATTCTTAGATGTTCCATTACCGGCACATAAGCAGTCATTCGGTCTGTTACAAAACTTTCCCCAACGATACCCACAATTCGTTTCTCGTCTATTCATCGCATTGATTTTCCACCGCGAACGACTCTAAAGGTTGGGGCTATGAAATACCTTTCATATTATGTTATACATTGAAGTTCATTTACCTTTATGGGCTTTTTATATAAGTATTATAAAAATGAAATAATAATTTATTGGTTATAGACTAAAAAGTTTGTCAAAATTTATCAAAATTGCTGGTTGGTGAACAATCAATATTGTGCAAATTCAATACGGTTATTTTTAATTGATTACTTTTATAATTATATAATAACTGCTAAAGATGTTAGTAACGCTGTTTTCATAGCCTCAGGCGGAGTCGTCCAGAGTGCCAGCACTAACTCAATTATAGACATCCGGCTTCCAGAGTACCAATTCACTGATTTTTCTTTCGGAACACGAAATCTGATACTATTCTTTAACTTGACGAAGAATAATTTATTCGTCAAAAGAAACTCTGATTCGGGTAATTGTTCGGTAATTATGATAATATTAACAGTTATTATACTTAAAAAGGTTTTTCTCAATTCAAAATTGGATCGTTTGATGTTAAATAAAAATCTGAATTGAAGTTTTCATGAGAAAAGTAAATCAATTAGAAACAAATAGTATTCTTTGAAACGTTTCTCGAAGGTATTTATAAAATTCGATTTATAAGATGGTAATAATTAGAAAGGTGCGTTTAAAAAAATCAAGTGTAAGATAATTAGTTAAATTTATTTATATTTGTATATAAACATAAACAAATATTTTACAACAAGTATGAACATTACTAAATTCGAAAAATTATTTCCTATGATTGTAATTATAAGACAGGTATTTTGAGGTGAACGGATAAACCTAAAAGCTAACAACAGCGTGTACAAAGTTCATGAGAAAATATATATTGTAACAGAATTTTCATCCGGCAAAGGATAGGTCTTAAACAAACAAACAACGTTTTTAAGTGTACACGATTACACTGGTATTATCGACGTTTACATTCTGAAATTATGTTTTAAGTTATTATTTAAGTTAATACATTTAATAACCAGTTCAATATCTTTTATTATAACTGTCCTAAATAAGGACTTGATGAACTAATATTAATATTTAATTTACCAACAAGTTTTCCCAAACATTTCGTAAAACATAAAACTTATATCAATAAAAATTTATAACACATTAGAAGGCTCAAAATGATTTCAGTTAGGCGAGACTCACACGACAAAAGTAACCTTAGAAGCCACTCACTAAACATTATCCCAGCTTTTAGCTCTACGCTCCATCCATCCATCTACCTTACGTCTCAGCTAACGTAACAGTCATTGAACAAGTTCTTACTGACAGTGCCGATGGAGCGAACGTTAAAATTTCTATTTCAATTAGTATATATAAATATCAATTAAAATATATATATATATTAA
>DVQP01001744.1:0-14438 GCA_018231745.1 Danaus eresimus
TATATAAGTATTATAAATATCATATATTGTTAATTTCCATCATATATTATAACTGTGTTTGAATAAAAGATTCGGACTTGACTTACATTTATCTTCTTCTTCAACTTGAATGTAAAGCTTCTGAATTAAAATGAAAATTACCAACTGAATGTAAATGAAACAGTATGTATGTAACTGAGACGCTATTTGCTTATTGTTACTTTTAGGAATTCTAAGTCTATATAATTATATTGAACTTGAAATTCTTTGTATTTGTATAGAGAGCGGTCGTGTAGGGGCGCAGTACGAGAGGGCGGCTGCTCGTCCCGGGACTCCACTGCGCCTGGCCGGGGTCTTCGCCGACGGCAGCAAAGCCAAAGCTCCCAAATACGCCCAGCTGATTGACCCACAGGGGAATGTGAGTGCTATGTTTCTATTGCACGTGCAAAAGACGTTAGGCTAGATAGGGGATATAATTCGGTTTATTTACAAAATTTATCTTGTTTCGTTGGCTAAATTTACATCAAAATAGAAATTATTAGTCGAAAACATTGTCAGCCTCTGCTTTAACTTGTTTCTTTTTAAAAACATTGTCCCTACTTACCATGTTATAAATCTGATTCTACCGGTTTTGATTATATCACTAAAAACTAATGATGAGATATTTTCGAATCTAACAAGTTAATAATTAAAATCACCAAAAATAGATTTAGTACTAAAAATAAATAATTATGATGAAAATTGATATAATACGAAAACTTAATTTTTGCAAGAAGTTTTCCGCATTTTTAACAGAACACAACATTTGTTAAGGCGTTAGTTTATAATAAATCTGAAATCATTTTTACTGACACGGAAAATTTGTGTTTAAGGAAAACGTTTTTTATTACATATTTATAATATTCCATCTGTTAAAATCTAAGTAATATGTGTGCAACACTAAAAATATTAGAAGTGTGTGTGTCTTTCAAACACGATCTACTGAAAAAAGTCCCATATTTTCGCTTTACCGTGATTTTCTAACAGAGGACGGTTATAACGTAACTATTTATCACGTAGGAAATTATATGGTATTGTTTACGGTATCTTTTTTTTTCATACTTCTTGACATCCCCAGTCAGCCTTAGTGACGTCATCATCTCATAGATATAAAATACATTTTCCAATCAAATAATAAATTTTTAAGCCTCAACCCGTTAGGCATCACTGATAACGGAATGTGGTTTGTTATGTAACGAGGTATTACTTGTATTTAACTTACGTATTAACGACGAACGGTTAATTTACTTTTTTCAACTGTTGGGTAACTTCGTTACGTTAATTGATGTAAGGTTCAAATGTTATTCACGACGGTTTTAGTTCAGCAACATTAGTTAAATTTTTATGTTCAAGAACCACGTATCCATTATTTAATGTTTAACTGTTAAAGATAAGTTTGTCTACCTCCATATTTCATCACATCCGCTTGGATGAATAAATAAATTTATTTAGAATCAAAATCAAGCCCATATGATAGACAACACATTTTGATGTCGGTTATCAATAGAATTCCATAGTAATTGAATACTTTAATTATAAAATTTAACGGTTACACGTGTAACAAATTTTTACATGCCAAAGAACGATATAATGTATCGCGTGATCGAAAATTTTAAAACAAAGCTTTGAATAGCACTGCACACCAAATAAATCCTTTGTCTACGGTAATGATTTGTTACGGTTGTAGTAAAAAAATGGACTGCGCTCTTAATTGTAAATTTTTCAGAATAATGGAACTCACGTATTAACTAGTTTATTGGCATTGTGCTAAGATATAGAAAAACATAGACAGTATTTAGTAAATCAACAGTAAGGAATTACTGTCAGATATATGGCGCCAAAAATATTAAATTCATATTATAAACTCACCTTTGGACACTGAAAAATTAAAGTAATCTACGATCTAACATGTACTGGTATTGATAATTAAAATAACCACTATAATGTTATGGCTAAATTATTTCATTTCTATTTTGTTTCATAAATTTTTTGTAAATTATTGAAACAGATCTAAAAAAAGACGTTCAATTAAATATATATATGAAAATTAATGTAAACATGACATGTTTTACACAAACAGAAAAGAATGAAACATTATTTTTGTAGTGACATCTTAAATGCATTTGTAGGAGCAAAAGTTTTAGTTACCTAATTAAAGTGTGTAATAAGACGTGACGTTTGAAACATTACCAAGGAGCCCGCACACACACGCGCTGACCCGCGGGACTGTCTAAACACTAACACAATAAAACCTCGTACGAATTGAGTAACGAATTAGATGCCATCATTACAAAATCTTTACGTAAAATAATTTTAATCGCAAAATCACTTAAACAAATGGTATAACGGAAAACTGAATATATGAAACCTTCGACACCTTTATTTAAAAAAAAATGTCATGTCAATGTCATCAATAAAACTGTCTGTATATATTTCAAATCTCCTAAACACATCGGCCAAATCTGCTACGAGCAATTATTTCGCATAAAAAAAATAAGTTTTGTTATAAACACGCGATGCTCTTTATTGCTGAACTAATATCGATTAATCACCCATCACACGAGCACGGAGACGATGAAGGAAGAAAAAAATAAAACACGATCAACCACTAACATGTTTAATCGAACGGTTATCGATTTTTATTCACCTGGTCATAGATCTGATAGACAATAAGTCCCTTGATACTTATAACTATTTATGTGACGTTCAATATAAGTATTAAATTCTAAATTTAAAATAAATATTTATATTTCTAATTTTAGACATGTAATTATTATCATTTGGTTTTTATAAGATATTCCAATTTCCAAGCGAGTCCTGTGGTAAGGCCCGTTTCGCTATTTCGAAATTCCTTTCGAGATCGTCTTAGTAATTTATTGTGTTGTATGCTGTTTAAAGTAAATGCTTCATTATTATAAACTCGCAATTCTCCACCCGCCGCCATTTGCAATGAAATTAAAAAGAAATACGTCCTTACACTCGAAAGAACATTAAGTACTCTTTGTCTATTTTCCTTCGACAACCCATAGTAACGCACAGCAGGATCTCGACAGTAAAGATCTAGCAGAGTTAAACCCTAGCGAGCCAAGCGAGATTCATTCCTACACGAACGTGATAGAGTCTAAAACGAATGCGAAAGCATATTGAGAATTCTAAGACACAACTATGTTTGTACATCAACGCCGTTATATAAAAATAGTCTCTATCCCTATGAGATAAAATTTGCAAAGAACGCAAAATGGAGTTAAGAATTCTAACGCAGTACTAACTTATCTCGGTTATCGGCTCATATAAAACAGACTCTATGATATTGTAATAAGGTACACGGTATACGCAATGTGAGTCCTTTTGTGCATTTCTGCAATGCGAGGGCAGTGTCCTCGGTGAACCGTGTTGCTAGGACGACGGAATAGGGCTGTCACTATATGTTTTTTCATTTTGATGCAAAAGAGAGCTGCTGAATGTTTTGGACAAGGTATACAATGGAATATATTTATTTTATTTTTAAATCATAAAGTTTTATAATTGTTGTTTGAATATTATAATGAAATATATGGGGATAATTTAAAACGTCCCGTCCGGTGGCCTGTAGGCGAAAGATGAAGTATTGTTTATGGTATAATGGGTCTAATTATGTAAGTTGGCGAGCGATTCTCAAAGCGCACGACACCAAGACGAATGGCTTGAAATGGTAATAGCGTGTAAGTGAAGCGATCTATTACATTAAGATTGCGAACACACCCGCTAATTGTGTTTGCCAGGTGAATTTTGGACATTTTTATTATTCACTAGGGATTAAGTTATGGCGCTTACTGTACACCGCTCACGACAATCCGACAATGAAAAATAAAACTCAGCAATAAAATTATCATTACGGAGTTATCAAATAAATAATAAAATAAATATCTTTTACAAAACACACAATATTCTTCGGTGTTCTAAGCGATGATCAAATTATCTATCAAATTACCGACGAGATACAAATGACTGTTTGACCTTGTAAGAATTCGTTTTGAGGTTAATTCCACATAATTTCCTTTGACCGTTACTCTAAAGTCTAATGTATTGGATTTTCTGTCAATGATGCCATTTTACGATTATATGTATGTACAAACTATAAATGTACAAAGAAAATTATTATGAAATCATTCTATTGTGAAAATTTTACGTTATGATTTTTTATATATATTTATAAAAATGCTTAAAATCTTCTTTGTGTAATATAGTCACTTCTATAAAGTGTTGCTAGAGTTAAAAAAAAGATTCTTATTGTTTTTAATGTAGGAATGCGATAATGTTGTATATTTCGACATGTCTAAAAATATGTATATAATATATATTTATTTGTTTCTTAAATAAATAGGTAACAACAAAAAATAATAAATAAAATATCGAGAAGTTTCTCGGTGATATTATTTTTTGGAAGTATAACAGAGTTTACAGCATAATATTTGAAGGGAACAAAAAAATTATTCATAAAATAAAAGATATAATCATGAAGGTTCCAGGAATTTCCATTTTGTGGGTTGAACTTGTCTGGAAGCCACGTTACCTGCGTGACCTCTCAAGGGCGGATGGAAGTTTCATATTTTTTTACTTATGATCTCGATGTTAGGTACCAAAAAACTATAAATTCTTATTAATTTTCAATCAGACATTTTATATTAAACATTAGCTAAATTTTTTCAGCGACAATAAAGAATAATAATAATTAACATCAAATAAAAGCCGTACGCCATCTTTAATTTTATTATTGTCTAGGAATGTAACTATAAACTAAGTCTATGCGTATACCGTACAAATGTTGTCAAAGAAACATTAACCTTATCCCATTGGTGTTAGAGTTCAGAATCGTCTTGTAATATCTAGTACATTTATATTCCGCGTCAGTTTTTATAGTCACGTTTTGACCGCGGTCAGTCTCGCAGTTCACTTGTTCAATATTTAACGAACGTCGCACGAACGCTATGCACAGTTTCTAACACAACCTGAAACACACTCTATTTGTATGGTGATAAAAGCCATTTCTAATGTTTTTCGTCTTAAACTTGCACCGACACTCATTTTTAATACAATCTAAAATAGGCTCTATGCTCATATTAATAAGAATCAATCATATATTTTTTGTTGTAAGTTTCAGTGACAGATCGTTTTGAATTTGTAGCTGACAAACTACAGCTGAAATGAGTTTTTATGTGATTGTGATAAAATTTAATCTTGACAAACAATTAATTGAGATTTCCGTCAACTTTAACCATATTCGGGGGCAAGTTAACAAAAGTAGTTTAGGTTGGTCAGGACTTAACATTTTTTAGACATTTATGCCAAAATGTTAATCTTATAAATTATGCCAGAGACCGTGCAAAGTTGAGGAGTTTGAGCAGGAAGGCAGACCCTGGCTAAAGCTGGGACAGATGCCAGGAAGACGAAGTTAATCCGATAATTCAAATTACAGTAGGGAGTGAGGGGCTCGTTGTGACAACTTTTAAAAATCATTATATATCTAGAGATTTAAATTTATCTATAGGTGTAACAACTTACCCCGTGTTTGGGGTTAGTAACATCTATTGGGGCATGTAACAACAACACAAAACGATAATTTTACATGTTTAATAGTTTATTCTCTTCCCATTTTGCTTCGTTTTCAACAAATTATAAGGTAATAAAGATAATAATGTGGTACTTCTTTAAAATTTTTATTAAATAGTTTAAAAAAACAATTTTTTCTATTAATCATGTATTGTACTAAATACTACCAGAGTTACTTATATATCGACCAGCCGCTTTAAAATCACAATGAGATATCTTATAATAAATATGAACCTCCAAACTAAGGCTCGTATTTCTCCTTTAGTTCTATATCTTATAACAAACAGCCTTTCAATAACCCTCTTTATCAAATAGTATACTCTTCATCTGAGTTACAATTAATACATACAAAAGAAATAGCATCTCCTTAGACACATCCTAAATGTGCCCGCGTCTTGCCATGCATTCTACCAAAGCACCTCTTGAATGACTACAACCTTCGCTGCAAACTAGACAATACCACTCTTCGGGTGCTGAATCTGAATCAGAAGAATCCGAATTAAAAAACCCTTTTCTTGACTCTTTCTTTTTCATCTTTATTTTTTACTGATTTTTTACCTTTGCCTTTTTGCTTTTCCTTAGCTTTATTGTATTTTGTTTTGCTTTTTCTTAATCTTTTCATCAAATTCAGCTCTCAAAGCTTCTTTTTCTGGTGTGCTGTCAGAACAGCGGACTTTCTCTTGCGCCGGCTATTTATGTTTGTTATCCGTGATGGTGCCTTTGGTAATGATCTAATCTTCAACGAGAAAAATTGGTTTTGACCTGAACAACTCGGAGTTGGTACGTTTGCAGTTTCTATGTCTCGTATAATTTCAGTCGTGCTGATATCGAAATCAGGAATCAAATCTAACAGTTCTGGATGTTCAAGATTAAACGATAAATATTCACACACATTTATAGCATTTTCTGATCGGTCAGTCAGTCAGGATCTGGACGATCTGTGACAAACGAGGACGCAGTTACTGTCTTGGAAAATATCAACGTTTAAAGGCCAAACACCGGAATCTTTAAATCCACTCATTATAAAGTCGTGGTTGTTCCCGGGTTATTATGCATCCATACCGTCTGTGCCCTATTCATGTAGTTTTTAAAAGGGCCATAGACTCCTACTTTAATAGGTTACAACTTGCGGGAGCAATAAGGAGGAAGCTATAACATTACAACGTTGATTTTTTGGCTTTTTTGACAACAGAAATATTGACATATGAGCTATGATTATTGAGTAGTAACAAAGATGGGTCTTCTTAGGGGCTTTCGCGTGTCCAACTCGTATGAACATTTCAGAGTATTTAACCCTGGGAAAAATAAACATCGGTGAATTAAAATTACCTGTAGCGTTAGCAGCACCGGCAAGTGTTACAAGTGTTCCTCTTTCAGCTGATGTGATGGCACCAGTTTGTTTTTGACCTCGAGCAGCGACAATTTTCTTGGGCTTTTGAGAACGGTGGTGACCCCGGTTTCATCTATGTTCTATACTTAAGAAGCGGTAAATTTGTACTTTTGTAGAAGGTGTTGATATTTTTCAAAAAAAGAATTAATGTTAGTCTTATTAAATGACGTTGCTCGGCTCATTGATGTCGCGTCTCGGGTCCCTAAAGACAAGTGAGGATTTCTGCGCATAAAACTTTGAAACCAGTCCGGACCAGCACTGTTATTCTGATGCGAAGAAGGGGGAATATTTTTAAAACTTACTTGTACAGCACATTGGCGATCTAGTTTCCTTAATTCCATAGAAAATAGTCCAAAATATATTTTAGCACGTTTGACGATATATGAAGACATTTAACATTATTGTTCCTCTGTGAAAACTTGTCTGGGCTTGATATAACTAACATTTGAACTTTCATTATTCTTCTTTTTCTTAAAGCATCTCCAAAGAGACACGTTACATAGAACGAAATTGTTTCTCGTTTTTCGAATACTATACTTGTTTTCTAAAACGTCAGCTGCAGCTAACTCATAAATTTCCTAGCTTTGTATTGCCCGCTCTGTCTTTTTCTTATACACTCTCATTCTAAAAAAAACAAAGGAAGTTATATTACATTACAAATAACATTCATAAATATGGGGGTTATCTGTAACATGTTACAACATGTCCGAAGATTTTGTTAAAATCAACCCCACAGCATAGTTCTTAATATTAAATTCATTTACTATTAAATCAACTTAGCAATCTCGATAACTGTTTCAATACATCATACAAAGATAAATTTGAATACCAAATATAGTACAGAAAGTTCAATTTAGTCGATAGTAATAAAGTCAACCAAAAGTTTACGTAAACAAAATAATACGCTACCTGCCGACAACAGAAGGCTCCCACACATCCACTAACAGTTCCTTCTGGTGGGGTACAGACTGATGACGCGTTGCGACACATTATAATCAAAGGATTGAGTCAAAAATTACGTTGATATAGTTTAGATTCCTATTGAACAAGCACTGTTACTACTTACTCCTGATACAACAAGCCCCCCGCTCCCACGTCACTGTATAAATAACTTAAATATCTATTTAAGGAGTTATTTAACATACATAAGTAGACCAATGTGTCAATAAAACAACGGGGAATCCTTTTAATCTTTAGCATCTTTATCTATTACATAATCTGTTATATAGACTATTACATAATGTTCTTCTTAGTTATAAGATTATCAAAAGTGTAAATGCAGTTATGGTATAATTAAAAAAGTACACAAAAGAGTATTACTATAAAATATGTTTTTAAAAATTTTAAAAATTACATCGTATAATGTCAAAATGACAGTTAACTTTCGTTATAAGAAATCAAGTCGATGGAATTAGTAGACTTCAAGTTTAAACCGTACGAGTGGCTAAAGGACGTTGAAATCATCAATAAAAACAACAAGTTGGTACCACACGAGTGGCTCCAGACTAACGCTGACGTCATCGTCCTCCTCTTCTCATCCCATGGGACAGACAAGGATGGAGTCATCGAGAGGTTCTACAGCATATACGAGAACGTAAAACACGTGAACTTGCCCGTTGAAGTGATAAACGTACCGATGGACGAAACTGAAGAGGATATGATGAAGTCTTACGAGAAACAGGCCAACTGGTTCACTGTGAAGTACTCTGATCCAATAATACCAATCCTCAAGTACATGTACGAGGTGACATCTGTACCGCATCTGATAGTGCTACAGCTGGATGGCAGCATTGTGTCACGTCACGGGATCCTCGACCTGGAGGAGTATGGGAAGAACGCGGTCATCACCTGGACGTCAAAAACGTCGGCTGTGACGAAGCACAGAAACCTGAGCAAAGAGCTGATGATGTATGGGAAAGATTGGCTGTATATGAAAGTAGACCAGAAGTTTGGTAAGACTGATTATCAAAAGAGATTCAGCACACTGTTAGCGGAAGAGAAAAGATAAACATTGGTTATTTGAATACCTGATTTTTAATGATGATTAAACGAATACGTTACATTACAAATCTTGAAGACTGAAAATAGAAACTAGAATACGCTGTTAGATATATTTATTTAACTTCATATCTTTGATCTAACTCTGTCATAACATTTTGTTAAAATATTAGGATCGATAGCTATTCGTTCATTGCATGTGTACATGTATTTTTATTTGGTCATCCTACGCCAGGGTTGACAACGCTTCATTAATAAAATTGTTAATTTAATTTATTCGTTGTGTGAGTTTGTTTTCTCATCCTAAATTCAATTACAATATAATGATATTTGTTACAGTCTAAGAATACAGTCTCTAACTAACCTAATTATAAATATTTCTATAAATAGAAGTTTTTTGTGGTAATTCTCATATAACTTATTTTTTCTAGCGATGTTAGACTTGATGACGGTCTGAATTGGGTCCAGAAAAAATGTACAAAGTTTATAAAGATAATCAATTGCTAACAACTTCTATGGTCTGCGTCACAGATGACAGACTTCATAGTAATTAAAACTGTTACACCGTGGTCCTGCGAGATTGATACAAGATTCCGGGATAAATTATAACGTATATCTTATTCAGAGGTCTAAGCTACATTTCTTTAAAGTTTCATTAAAATCCTTAAAGTAGTTTTTGGCTGAAAGAGTATCAAACGTATACGTACACGTATACCATTAGGTATTGACTTATACATACATTCTCACAAACTGTCACATTTATAGTGTTAATATTATTAGTGGTCGCCCAGTGGCTGAAATTTTGACCATAAAGTATATATGCGTGTACAAATACTTGTGTGTACGTGTGTGTGAAATGCATGGTAGTGTGTGTATTTTTTTATTTATTGATTTAATGTTCTTTAAAAGCATTATTATTAAAAAATATAAACGTTCTGCACTTCTTGTATGAATATATAGATTATTATATTATATAATAAAATTTTAATTAATTTCACCATACAAAGTGGCAACCCTAGCGTGAAATTGATCAAGTAATGAACTTGTCTTCGCATCAAGATATGTTGTTACACCATTGTGTGTAAGATTGTATTTAGGTTAATATCATACCGCTGGCCGCTTGTTTCACTTGGACGCCTCTATTGTACATTGATTTTATTAGAAATGATATTATTATACTATAGTTATTCAGACATTTATTTCGTTCTTTATAAATAATAATAAATATATGTTGAATATTTTGTCAGACGAATTTGGTTTGTTAGGGAAAACTAACATTAAACAGCATTGAATGATATCCGGGGTTCAGCTGTTTTCTCACTCATCAAAAAAACTCAGTTCTCAACTGGACAGATATAGTTCATCAAATTGTAAAATTATTTTCTGACCAACATATAAGTTACGAAGAATCTAACTTTTTAGGAGCTCTTCGTTCCGATCAACACTAAGGGCGAAATGTACGAGGTCTGTCCCGAGGAGCTGTCTCCTACTGAATGGGATACTTCCTCTCCATCAGCTGCCGTCCCGCCGGAGATATCATCACGAGCTCATCGCCTGCCGCATCTCCTGAGCCTGTGGAGATTACCAGCTAGAGTCAGGCTGTTGGCTGGGACCGTGCCTATTGAAATGGCCCATGATGTTGGAGGTATGAGACTTGGTATATAACGTTATTCCATTACGAACTTTTATATTAAGCATATTTTTTATTTATTTGTAGAGGTCATTTTGTTTCTTAGCGAGAATATCTTGAATTTCAAACGGAGCTGTTACAGGACATTGATATCATAATTGCTGGATGTTATTTATCGATGTGTACGATAATATATTGATAATAATATATATTGCTCGCACTGACTCCGGAGACGGTCCTATAAATAAACCAGCCTCTCTGCGGCCGACCAGTCCGACTTGTTCCATTGGTTAATTTAAGACTTTTGTCATGACCATCCAGATAGCATACTTTTATATTAATAACCCCTTTATATAAATAGAATTTTATGATCCATGAGGTCAAATATTTCGGTATATTTATGAAACCAGTTTATGATGTTTTTAAAATTGAATTTATTGTCATTTCAGACGATTTGCTTCTTCGGGCTGCTATTACAGAGCCTGTTTTGGTAATGTGTACTCTACCAGAGTATAGCTCCTTGCCGTCAAGTCCCAGCAAGCAAGTAGATCCGAGGTACTACGCCAAGGAAACTCTACAGCTCTTGCCATTAAACAGTAACATCAAAGTCCGAAGAACGCAGCTTGGCTTCGAAAACGAGAAGAGAATGTTTCTTTCCGCGCGACTCCAAAAAGCTCTAACCTTCTGTCAACTGAACGTTGACAACTGGATCAGGCAGATTTCCTACGCTAATTCCGCTGTTGTTAGTAAAGCCAAAACAGTGGAAGATCTCATGAAAGAAGACCACGAACCGGTCAAGTTTGAGAAAGAAAAGAAATTCACCCTTCAGGGTTTGAAGATTGATACATCTAGATTATTCGGCAAAAGTGACAAAGTATTGAGGGACATCCCCGACGAAACGGAAGGTTCTATCATATTCTTGAGTAAAAACGAACTCGAGCACATGAACTATGACGTGTACAGCGACGAGGAGGGGAAAGATGATAAGAATGATGAGAAACTTGAGACGGAGCAGTTCTCTAGCGACAAAATGCATGTGTTCAGAGAAGACTCCGGACAGAGGAAGAACAAGTGGTTTAAAAATTTGAAACTGCTCAAAAGTACTGAAAAGTTAGATGACAAAATAACAGCGATAGAGAATAATGACAAACAAAGAGACATTAAAGATCCGTTTGATCCCTTGGGTGAGAAACATAGCTCGATAGAACGATATCAAGATATGGCGAAACTGATAGAGGATAGATTCGGTGTGTTTAGGAAAAACGATGGTACGGCGGAAAAAAGCCATTCATACAAAAGTCTCACAACTTCATCATCAGAGATGGGAACGAGTCAATGTAGTTCGAGTCATAAAAAGGTTGTGTTGACGAAATCCGTATCAGTGCAGACCGGGATGCCGGACAGTTCATACACGGAAGAAGAAGATAGCGGAATTAACATGAAACATGGACGAAAGAACCTTAGTGTCGACCAAATAAACTACTGCGGGTCCATGGAGAGCGACACGAGCTCAGGAAGAAAATTAAAATCCCTCGACGAAAACATGCTGAAAAAATCTTCAGCCTCCAAGTCTTCATCTAATCTGGAGAGGAGGCAGAGGATACAGCCAGACCTTATACCAGAAAAAGCAATAGTGAAATCGGAATCATACAACCAAATACAGAGCTGTGAAGATATAAATATGTTTGGGGCTGGATCTCTGTACAACGACAGTGACTTCGAGATTAACTACAAGCAACATTCATTTATCACAGAAAAGTTATGTTCCGAATTTCACGTAAAAACGAAACGTGTCCTCAGCAAATCTACTTCAAATTTACTACATCCAAAGAAATCTAACGAAAAGAAGGAAGCTAGCAACAGTAACAGCATGCCGACCAAAACAGAAAGGACCAGTGAAAATGATAAATTGGCGAATTTCAGAAAAAAAATTGAGAAACCGAGAGCTCCCACACCTAATTCCGAGTTAGACGAAACATCTCCAGTCGATATATCAGAAGAAGAACCTCAGATACAAAAAAAGTTAAGGCGATCGATATCCTCAATACAGAAGAGAAAGTTACCTGTTATTGAAGATCTACCTTACGGCCAAGTGGCGGACGCAGTTCATGTGGAAGAAGAACCAATCGACACGGATTCCGCATCAGACAACATATACGCAGAAATTTGTCCTCCCACCGTCAACAAAACCAGCGAAGATGAAACGTACGAGTACAACGTAGACGTCCTAGCAACGGATCCCGTAATATGTAACGTTAAAAAAGAAGTGATACATCGTAACGATGAAAGAGCGAGACAGATGACCAATCAGGAGAACTCGTTCAGACACATCGAAGTTGTCGTCATAGAGAAAACGACGGATTTCGAACTCGACACTTCGAGTATGACATCCAGCGAGTCTGACGATACTGAGAGCAGAAATGAAGTGTCCATAGCAGTGGATTCCTGGGAACGGAACAAAAGTACGGAACAGAACATACACGCGATCAGGTTAGAAATAACCAGCAACTTGGAAGATTATCCCATAGAGAACATTGACAGCGAAGTCATTGGCAAACATAACTTGAACTTCAGCAACAGCATACATCTGAACGGTAACTATCCCAACGAGGCCATCTATGATACATTGAAATAGTGTGTAACTCACCTTAGATACCATCTAGTTAGTGTCACATGCCCTCCCTGTCATGAATTACTTTTAATATATACCAATCACCTAAGTGTCATATTGTAGATTAATAAATTAAGAGGCTTTTATTCACCGCGTTAAACATTTGTAACTAGATTAATGTTTTGTAAGATATTGACTTTACAATGAAGCTCTCAAGTCAACTGTAATTTCATAAAAAGTTCCATGGGAACGGGTCTCATAGATTTTCAGTCATCACAAAATCTTTGTATACATATAAATATAATTTGCCTTTTCATAGTTGTACAGCTGATGTTGTTCATTCAAGTTATTGTGTGATTCAATATTTATATTAAAAAAAAAACAATCTAAACTCTTTTATAGAATGTTCTTGACACCGAGTGTCATGTAAAATAGTTAAAGCGATATCTATAAAGCTATATACACATTATGCAGGAAAAACTATTTCGTTAGAATCCATGTCGAAATAATAACATTTAAATTGATTTCCTAAACCGTCAATATTTTTATATAATATTCGAGTATTTTCATTGTATAAGTTTTTTTCATTTTGTCATCAGTGTTTGTAACTTATATTGGTGCTGCAAAAGGTGCTCAATTTATACATTATATAAAGCCGATATATTTTTTCCTATTTTAACTTAGTAGTAATAAATAAATCTAAGCACCATTAAGGTGTTTTGTAGTGAATATAATTTAGGATTGTTTCTCATAAATATATGAACAGAGCACCGTTGAAGGACTCTATGTTTTAAGTCTCACATATCACATGACAATATTATATAATTATTGTAAATTTGTACCATATAGATTAATAACCTGTAATATAGTTAAGTCAAATGCTCTCGATATAAATGTAGAATGAATAAAAGACGCTTTGAAGATTAATAAATGTTTATAAATGATAACTATTATTTTATTACAAACTGTACTCGGTGATAATATGTTAAGGGACCAAAACAAAATGTGGACATTTATGTGACTATCCAGAAATACTTTTGGTATATAACCATGGTTCATAACCGTCCCACCAATAGCAAAAATCTCTTATCAAACTGAAATAAGAATATATATACTTAATAACAAAACTTTAAAATGTATAAGAAACAAGTCAGTTGCCGCTTTATTTCTTACATGAACAGAATTCCCAATAATTATTGAAA
>DVQP01001745.1:0-14438 GCA_018231745.1 Danaus eresimus
TTATATATATATATACATAATGTTGGATTATATTCTGTCATTATTTAAAAAAATAACAAATTATTTAAATTAAATAAAGACTTGCAGAAAATCTAATAATATTTTCATATAGCTTGTTTTTATATATTTCCATAACATGAAATGACTACGGAACCTTTCATAATACGCGTTAGACGCACTTGACCGATTCGCGATACACGGCATAAGCGATGCGATAGAAAAGAAATAATGAGTTGAAAGGTATTTTCGTGGTTTTTACTTCGATAGAATAAGTCGAGTGATATAATGCTCTAAGAAATATCAGAATCGTGGACGAGTAAATATATATTGTACTTAGCTTGTTTCTTAAAAATTCATTGTTAATTTGCAAATTTAATAATTAAATTTGCAAATTAAAAATGAATTTATAATAATCTGTGCATTTAATTAAGCTCCGGTGAATTTAAATTTTTATGATAAATGTGGGTTGAGGTTGTGTTTTAATGTTGGGAGATTTGCTGTAAATGAGCAGAATTTTGGAATTAGTAACGGATAACATTAACATTATAATTTTCTATGTGGATTCTGTTTTATTACGTTTCCTATATTTGTTTTGAAAGTATGAAGTACATTCATAGGCTCGGGAGTATATGATATATGAATATTCATGAAATTATGTAAACGCATTCCAAAGTCTACCATAGCAGTTTTAATTTTACGATGTGATTAATGAGTTGTGTTTAGAAAGTCATATATATATATTAATAATATTAATTTCCAAAATAATTACATTAATTGTAAATAATTACATGTAAATATAATTATAGTTTTCTTTTATAAATTTATTAAAAATCTGTCTATGTTTATTTAAATTTAAACTATTGTTTATGTCTTTTTCAAAATTTATTTTTCTATACATTGCTCACAAAGCCTAGTGTAATAATTTTATATGAATGGAAAAAAGTAATTTTGTATGTGAGTCTTATTAACCTTTTCAACCTTGACATTTTGATCCAAATATAATGTAATAAGGTAAAATATCTTACTAACATATTTTTATTAAATATCTGTTTATGTTAACTCGGATTTATTAAGTGTTATAAATAAACAAGTGCCCTGATAAGGTATGTGTGACTGTTTCATAATTCTTTGTGCTCAATTTATACAGATATTTGTTAAGAAATTACATGTGTTATAACACGATTGACTGCAAAACCTCACATTGAAAGAAATAACGTAAAAATATTGATATTTTCAATGAAGCTTTAGAAAGATTTTAGATTCAACTTATAAAAATGGGAATTTTATATTATATAATCTATTAATAATTAATTAGAAGTTATCTTTTAATCTATATACATATATGTTTATGGGTTTCAATATTCAATTGCAACTGGAAATAGTTTTGATTGGTGTTATAAATTATACATAATTAGATTTTCCGTGGATTAAGTGTTTGCCATATAAAAATCAAAATGCTGGATTTTGTTTGTAAATTTCCTATTTTAACTCCAATATATACATTTTTTACGTTCACTTTATGTTGAATGGCTATGAAAGGAAAAACAGCAAATTTTGTTCTATATTTTTTGAAACGTTTTAGTTCATTAATTACGCATGCCGTTTTATAACTTTTGAATTATTTATATTTGTACTAAACTTTCTCGTTCAACTTTTAGGTTTCATGTTTTAGAGACGAAGTGAAAGAAAATTATAAAAAATCTAAGGACTATCAGGACCATATAACGTGGAAATTATTGACAAGGATTATAAGAATCATTGCCTTTGTACTTTTGTAGGCTATTTAACTTATTAGTTTTTAATTATTGTTAAATCAACAATTTTTCAATAACTTTGTTTCGATTACGTATTCATTAATAATTTTACTGTCTCTTAATTTTGAATATTTTTTAAAAAAGGTATCTAAAATTTGTTCACAATACGTAGGTTTGAGTCATAGACATGTACTTTTACGTAGTTATTTCCGCCATGACTTTTAGAATAGCTATTTCCGAGCTACAGCATTAGCGGAAAATATAGTGCTAGTCAAGTTTTTATTTAGATGCAATATTCCCGACGTTTTACGTAACCGCTATGTTAGTCTATTTCCGCCTTAATCCATCACATGCACATTCAATGTGCTCGATTTCTATTATGTATTGTGTGATCGCAAATATGACAAGGTAAACGATTCCAATTTCAATTGAAATCTTTTTTTAATTTTTATAGACGGTTCAAACAATCCTTCACGTTTTTGATTTACTGCGCATGAAAAAATTTGAATTTTTCAATGGTTAGTTTCGAGAGAACTTACCAATTTAAGATTTTTTATTAATACTAATGATATATTATACGAATAGAGAGATCCGTATACTTTTTCGTGTATTTTCGTATATTTTAGCAAGAGCTGAAGTGCTTTTTACCTTGTTTACGCTAGAGATTTTTATCCAACTTTTAATTTAGTGCCTAATTAAAAACTAACTAGTTTCTGTATTATATTTTAAAGTTTCATGAGATGTATAATTAATTACAAAAAATATTTTTATAAATTATTCTGGCATTAGAGAACAATAACGATAATTCAATATATTGTAAATACAATATCCTATAATTGAACAGTATAAAAATTTAAATCCACAATTTGTTAAGTATATCACAACTAATGTATCGATTTAGTTTTCCTTAAAACATAGATACTCGCAAATAACTTTATATTAATATGATATATAAAAAAAACGAAAGACAGAATAAAAAAGAAGGAAAATGAATTCTTAACCTCAAACTTGAATTTATCAACACTGCGTTAAAATAGTTATTACGCCACTTATTAGTGAAGTAAGGTACAAATTGTTTAAATGTTAAAATAATGTTAAAGTATAACTAAGTATGTAATACACATGAAGTATATTTTTTGAATTCCTTTAATTATGTACCTTTAAAAATCAGTCCATAACTTAAGAAGAAATAAAAAAATTACCGTTTTTGAACCCTCGAGACCGATTTGCCTAACACGCCCAGTAATCTCATTTACAATGATGAAGACAAATTGAGCGTGAAATAGCGGAACCATAAATGTTATGGTAACCCTCAGAACTGTAGACGAGTAATTGTTTCTTAAGGCGTTCTTAAGAGTTGTACGTAAGATTTCAGAAACTCTCTAAATTTGTATTTCAAAAATTAAAGTTTATATGTAAAAAAATATAATTCGACCAACGGCTTATCTGTAGTGTGTTTCGCCTTTAAGATTTTGTTGAAGTACTTGGTAGTTGTTTTTCTAGAATTAGGATAATTTTGTTGAACAATAAAACTTTTTTATTGGAGGATTATACGTACATCTTCATTCATCCATAACGTAGACAATATTTGTATTGACCAAGGTATCTATGTAAATGTCAAGAATAAACCAGCTCTCGCTTCAGCCATCCATATTGTAGGAAAGGTGAGATCCAAATATACTGTGCCACACCCAAGAGGCCACCCACATACAGGACAGCATGTTTACTCCAACTTATTTGCAAATCTAAATGGACTGAATTAACAAAACGTAGCACCTCGAAAGGTTTGGCAATTAAATCTGGTATTTCCATTGCATCTCTCAATGTAACTGTATAAAATAAATTATTTAGCGTAAGAGCATTTAGTAAATTAATAAGATAGTATGGTAAAAGAGTTAAAATTATGCTTAGAAGAGCTTGGAACGTTGAATGCATGCTCGTACGTAGAACTTCATTAGTTAGGAAGTTAAGCTTTGACACATTTCCACAGCGCCAATGAATTGATAATTTACTCTTTTTGCGATAAACGAAATATTTCATTAATAATCTAAAATACTCGAGAGTTTCAAGTATTTTGTGAAATATTAATTAAAATCGTATTTATAATTTGTTTTATTTATAACCGTCAAATGTATCTCAGTTATAATAAACACTTCACTTATGACTTGTACTGACCACAACTATGTGAAATAGAAATTACAAGCAAATTGTTTTAATACCGCTTAAGTAATTACTTATTTTATAAATTGTAGTACATCCTTGGTAGACAATGACTAAATAATGTAATAAATAACTGGAGCTAGCCCACAAGCATTAGGCTAATGCTCAATTAGCAAAAATTGGATACGAAAAACATACGTTATATTCTTCTACCCATGTTATTAACTGTTCTCCATTCCTGGTAAATTCATTGAAAATAAAAAGGGAATTTCAATTTAATAGCTCAACAGCCTACGGCGTCACACATTATGAATTGTACAATTTATATATAATATTGGGATATAAAAAAATTGCCTCTTTACTTACTGCCAAAAATATTTATTTTCCTCTTTTAACATTTAAAAAAATGTAATGGAATATTTATTTGAACCGAAACTGTCACAATTGGTAGGAATTATATTATTTTCGTCTCTCTCAAGCTATCAAAGCTTTAATATCGTTTTAATAGTTGCGTTAACTACTAAATCTACTTTATTAAATTACCTTCTTTTAGTTCTCAGTTTCTGTTTGATTTGTGGCAATCTTAAAATATGGGTATTTTTATGTGTATTTATGAAATATTATTACTAGATCTTGTAGCGTAAACAGTACAAAAAGTATGACACTACATTGTTAAAGTAGACCATTGCAATATTACTGTTATTAGCACTATCATATAGAAATTCCCTTATTTTTTACATTCTCATAATCAAGATGACACGAACGTAGGAGTAACGCTATCTAGCTAGAATTCCATGTCTAATGAGTATAATTTAAATGGTCTACTTGTTTGATAAATCAGCATTTTTCCATATGTACTGGAGCATATTAACATCGTGAGTAATAAAACTTTGTGTCAACTATAACCACTAACTGTGAGATGGACCTCCCGCTTGTTTTTTCTCTATAGCACTTAAAGGCGTAAAAGAAATTTAATTAAGGAATAAGACAAATATAAAGTGACTTCTTTTTTGACGAATGAAAATATTTATTTCGGTATAAAAAATAAGAAAAAGCAAAATGGGTAAGGGTAATTGTATTATTTCGATAAAAGGCTCTATTAAAATTGCAAGGCTTCTCTTAATACTGTTATTTTTCTAGTAGAATGGCTTTGTCCGATTTGATCTAATTTTCACCCATAAATTATAACAATTATAAGTTAAAAAACAACTTAGTGTAAATTAAGTAGGTTCAGTCCTAACTATAATGAAACTATAAATTTAATTGTCCAAAAAGCCGAAAACATAATCAATGTCATTAAACTTCTTTTATGATGTGAATGATATTTGTTGTTTCATACTTTTTTTGTAAGAGTTTTAGTGTGACGTATAAAATAAAAACTTATCAAATTAAGTGTAAAAGTATAACAGTTCAATTATTAAATACGTAATGAAAAAAAATATATATTTTAGTATATTGCTACATATTATTATAAATTGTAAAATATGGTAAAGATTAACATAATATAAAATACTTTTATATCATGCGAACCTTTTCTTCTTTGATAATTAAAATTTTCTTTAAAAGTCTTTTGTTTCCTGTTTGCTTTGCTAATGAAATTAAATCTTTTATCAAAAGTTAAGAATCTTATTAGAAATATATTTTTAAACCTTTATTTTTAAAGATTAAAGGAATAATATAAATACGTGAATGAGACTAAGAAAATTAAGATAAATACAACTCCAATGGAGGTGATAAGAAAACTTACGTGTGAGTTACATAAAATTGTTTAATATAAGCCGTGGGCAGTTTATTTAGGCAATATGGTGGATTTCTCAAACGTAGCAAGATAAATCTAAGTCCATCGTCGAGTTTACAGATAAATGTCTTAGTTTTATAGTTGAAATGTTATTGAACAAGATTTGTGTTTGTTTTAGTTTATTTACCGCCTCTTTACATTGAGTTTGAACGAAAATGTGTCCATACAATAAATTATGGCCTTTAATTTTATTATGACACAAATAGCTTAAAATGTAACATAATTCAAAATTAATTTCTTGCCCAGGCAAAATTTTGTTACTCTGTAATAATTTATTGGAAAGCAATAACATTACAAATAAATCAATATATTAATGGAGGAAGCTCAAATTGTATTTCTTTATGTGTTATTAAAAACTTATTATTTACTGAAAGATATCTTTTACTTTTATAAATATAATATCTTTTAAATAAAGCGACTAGTGAGTTGTTAGATGGCTCTTTCAATACATTTTATCATAATTAGTCGTAATCTCTTCATATTTTTTATAATTTAAATATAAATCTTTGTTATAAAAAATTAACTTTTTTTATCGCTCTCCTAGATTAACAGAAATAAAAAAGCAAACAGATTAAAATAGAGATGTCTATAGATGAAACGGAAAACTCCATTTGGAGCTTTTGTGTTTATTTAATAGAAAAATGCTTCGTCTGTTTTAAAATTAAGAATTTAAAGATTTAAAACGACTGCCATAACAAAAGAAAAATATTTTATATTTTAATAGCTCTGTTATATAATTTTATATGTGTGTATCATTATCGAATAAAATAAAAGAATATTTGAATACTAACGCTTTAAAAAGTTTAGGGTCTCAATGATCGTTATGTTTGTCTAGACAGAAGAAACGGAATATCTTATAAGATACAAGAAGTAGTGGTTCCAGTTAAATGAATTTTAGTTTACAGTCTCATTTTATTTCAGACGTAATACAATAAAACCAAAACATTACTTAGGATATGTGATATTATTTGTTTTTATTTCTTTTGACAATTTTTTTAACAGTATCTTAAATTTAAAAGAAAAATATGTCTTGTTTTACTTCACTTATAAAATAAAAAAATGTTTTGTTTGTAAGAAGTGAAATGACCTCCGAAATATAATTAGTTCAAATCAAATAAAAACTGAGGATAAAAATATTTTTTTGTTGTTTTCTTAAATTATTTATAACAACGATACAATTACGTAACTTTCTCGGTCTGTGGGTAATTTATTTAAATGGAACAGATATCAGCAAGGACTATCAGGGTTATTAAAAACCCTGTCAAAAGGTCCTTGAAGGCTAAAAAAAGAAAACCTATTTTGTTAGTGTGCAGCCTTGTAACAGGCACTTTGCCAGTTTAAAGTGATTTATTTAAACTTTCAGAGTTGTATTATTAAAATGCTACTATAATCAAGTACTGGTTTAAAATCATATCATCTCATGAAAATTACACAAAAATAATAAATCCAAAGAGTTATATCGGTGAATACTTTTACAATCCAAATAGTGTATTGTATACGCCATAACTTTTTCTAAAACATACTTAATAGCTTAACATTTTGATACTTGTTTAATATTTTTGATATAAATCTTAAACAAATGTATACAATTACACAATAAATTTAGTCATATTTAATGAGATCCAAGATTTTTGCGATCATTGCATTAAAACTAATACATATATTTTGTATTTACTACTCGATTACTTTTCATTCCATTATATTACGATACTTTTCAGCAACCGTGATCACGGGCAGACGAGATGTGCCCGTGATCACAGTTGCTGAAAAATTGCGTAATAAATCCTAAATATCTTAGTTTTCTTTAGTCATATTTATGTTAAGATAAGTGTATTTTTGACTAACCTATTAACGTTACAAAAGACGCTGCAAGATAGAACCTTGCTGTGATCAAATTACTTCAGCTCGAACATAGGCTATTTCGACCGGGGGAGTACCACCTTCTTATAGAAGATCGGCATGATGTAGTCTTATACAGCTGCGATTTATCCGATGAGTGAGAGATCCGGTAGCCCTTTCCCTTTTCCCACCCTTTCCTGCTCTTTCCTTTTTCCAACTCTTTCCTCTCCTTCTCTCTTAAACAAGAGAGGCAAAATTCAAAGAACCAGAAGAACAAATCCGCAGAATTCTTTTGCTAATGTCCATGGATGACGGTACTATCTCTTTCAGCTAGGCCGTCTGCTCGTTTGCCCCTTTGTCATAAAAAAAGAATCTATTCACACCAACGGAAAAGGAATAACTGGCCAAAAATAAATTGCTATTTTGATATACAATTTTCAAAATGTCTCAAGTTAAATATAAATTTATAAATGAAAGCTAGTACTTAAAACTATAAGAGATAGCAGAATTATCTGTAAATGGTAAGTAACTGTTAGGTTTACTTACCCGTAATAAATACTTGAGCCTAGTCCAGTATCATTCTATACCGTACCATAAATATTCATTTTAAATAAGTAGTTGTAGACAGATAATATTACGGGCAATTTAACTTAAGTCTAAAAATGTTGACGTTGCACTTTACACTGACCGCAAATGTCTACTTATAATTACTTGAGACATCTTATACTTTGCTCTTAAAAAATATGAAACTTGAATACAAAATTTGCAAGCAATGCAATTTAAACGAACTAAGAAATATAACATCTTTTTTTCATTATGTTTCCCTTACATATCATTCATGTACTTCTTTATTAGATATTAATATTTATAAAAGACGAGTTAATTACATAAAGTTTAGGAAATACGTTATCATAAGCAGAGGAGTTATATTTATTTTCTAAAAATTAATTAAGTAATTTCCTTTGATTATTTTAAATATCGATACAAGAGTTAAAGTCACGAACATTAAAACATAGGAGCACATCGAAGTCGGCAGTGTATGAAGAGACAATGAATAAACCAGGCCACTATATTCGGTTTGACAAACCACAGATCCGCACTAGTGAAGACAGGTACATACTGATACTAATTCACGAGGCTATTAAAAAAAATCTTGATAGACAAGATGGCTGGAATTGATCTAACACTTCAGACTCCCTAAAAAATACAAAATCCCATGTTCGTGATTACACCGCAAAAACCTCAATAAACGGTGAGCTCAGGCTTCAGGTATTAAGAGCTGTTTATTAGGAAATCAGGAAATCATGTGCGGTAGATGACAAGTAACAAGACCAACTGGAACACGTTTTAGTATATTCGCAGTATAATCTAATATTTCCAAAAATCTTGGTTTTATTTAATACTCGCGAAAATCTCAAATATCATTGTCATACGTTAGTTTGCATTCATTATTAAAAAATTATGCAAATGTCGTTATGTGATATGAAAGGTTTAAAGTTCAACAAGCAAAATTGGAAATGAAATCATATACGGGAAAAGGTTATAGTGGACTTTTAAAAAATATTCTAACTTTCAGTTACAATAAAAAATTTGCTAGGCAAAGCTTCGCTGAAATCAATCTGCATTATGTTCATTGTTTATTTGGTATGATGGCGTGATAGCTTTAGGTGAGCCCAAGGATGGAAATGTAGTTATTATGTACTTGATAGTCCATATGAAGCTCAGATATTTAAATTAAAACCATAAATATGGATACATATTACATTTTTATAGCTCAAAACTTAGCTTGTCTTTTAATATATTTAATATAATAGATATACTTCATATTTTATTATACGTAGATGATACAATCGAAATAAAAGATCAATTTTCAAATAAAATGTAGAAGTTCATAATTTTTTCTCAAAAGATTAGTGTGCAATAATCAGTTTTGTTTTAACTAAATCTATAAGTATTTTGTTTCAGTGAAATGGTAAATTGATGTTCTACTTTCATTATAAGACTGATGTTTAAAAATAGTTATAGATCCGATTGTGTTTTTCATATAAAAATCTATTAAAAACTTAATAGTTTGAAGTTGTTATACGTTTCAATAAAAGAAACGAATAACAATCCAAAGAAGTCCTTGGTTAGAACTTCCTTTTTTCGTTTATAATTCATGACACCAATTTAGAGCGCGAGTAGAAAATATTTTTACGTCTTAGATTTTCAACAAGAGACAGTTGACCTCGTTTTTGTTGGTAGTAAGATGCAACGTTACTTGGAATAATAGAAGAAGCACTTGTAAAAAATGTTATTAGATAGATAACACTTGACATACGAAGAGTTTTAATTTATAACTTCTATTTTTAATCAAATTGGATAATTTTGTTTAATATAAAGTATATAGGGGTCGGTTCATACAAAAATTTTATTACAAAAATATTTAATATATTTTTTTAAAAGACTCTAACGGCAATTTTGTACTATCATAGCAATATGGAAAGTCAGAAATAAGTTATAAAATAATACACTAGATCAAGTCAATGTTTCGTGATCCACTGCGGAATATAATTTATTTTGTAATGGTATGAAGAGGGAGTAAAAATTAAAAATATTTTAAGATATCTCACAAAAAATATTTCAAACAAAGTGTTCAGAAGAACGTAAAGCATTACGGACATCAAAAATCGTTCCAGATGATTAAGAAACGTCAATTAACGTTAGTACAAGAATGTTTATAATTGTGAATTATTCCATGTAAAATTAAAATAGGTCACAAAATTCCTTTACTTAAACAATGTTACTGTTGTATTTTATTTAACAAGCTTCCGACAGATGTTATAGTATTTATAATAGAATGAAGCTAAAAAATAACAGTAGAAACAACAAATATATGGGACCATTTTTCGACATGCTTTATTAATGAGATCTATGACTTTCGCGGGTCATTTGAATGAAGTTACATATATTTTATTATAATATTTTATTATTTATTTAGTTTTATGCTTTGTTAAGTTAAATAAAGTGATTTAATCTGCTTTATTAATGAAATTATGTTTTCCTTGTCATAATTAACTAATGTAACTTTTAAAAAGTAGTGTTACTTTAAATTTTTTTGTATATTTCTTATCACCGCAAAACTGAATTTTTCAGTACTTTTGCTCCAACCTGATACATTGACCTTAGTTTCCCAATGGGATCGTTTTTTCTATGCGAAAGATATCCTATGTTTTTCTTGTTACCCTTTAAATACAATTTCAGCACCAGCTGCGTGGATAAA
The DNA here is from genome assembly GCA_018231745.1 of Danaus eresimus. NCBI lineage: Eukaryota > Metazoa > Arthropoda > Insecta > Lepidoptera > Nymphalidae > Danaus > Danaus eresimus. The sequence continues at coordinate 10,814 of DVQP01001745.1, forward strand.
AAGTCAAGGAAAAATAACACTTTTTTGTTCAATGTTGATTTTCTCAGTGTACTTTTTTTAAAAGTGATGTAATAGAAAATTCCGTCTACATTTACATAAAAATTAAATATCTGTAAGGTGGATCACTGAGAAAAATGATATGAAATTGATTGACAGAAAACATAAATAATTACATTCTCTTTTATTTTCATGTGTATAAATAAATTTAGCAGCCTTATACTTCACAGAAGGGAAAAACGAAATAAATACTAAGACAGACACTCAAAAAGTTATTGAAGCAGTCACTAAAATGAACCTACGAGGAATCACAATGATCAAACAGTCTTCACAGTCGTTTTTATTACGTATGAGGGTCCTCATATAATCATGATAGGAAATATCCAATAACTAGTTTCATCAGAATAACATTTTATAGAATAGAGCTTTTACAATGCTCAAGGGCATGCTTAAATTATATACGAATAAGGGTATACTTAATATTGAGAGTTTTTCAAATTACATAAGACCCTTTTTTATTATTATATTTCCAATAATTATAAATATATATTATTCATTCAAGCATTTTTTTAAATTGTGCCTAAAAATGCACTCTCTAGAGAATATGTCAAGACATATTTTATTGGGAACATTCATTTGCGATGTTTTTTTATCTCATATACGCCAAGTTGAAATCAATAAATTACATGTTCCGACTAATGACTCGCTGATTGGCTGACTGGCCTGTCAACTGGCTAATTGTTGCTTATATAAAGCATATCGATGTATCCATATATAGGATATAAATCTTTTCATACATTTAAATTTTTATGAATAGTATTTATATAGTAGATATGTGTGAAAATATGTTTTTTAATTAATTTTTATGTTTAAATAATGTAATAAAATTAATAAACTTCTATAGTTAGTATCTACTACTATAGTTAGTATCTACTGTTGTCTGAGTAGAAATTAAAATTTATGAAAATAAAATCAACCTTCTTCGACAGACGACACTGTGGGTATATGATTTGTCTCGAGATGTGCCCATCTTAACATTCGAATTATTCCATCAACAAGTATTTCACTTATACTGTTCATAAATTGTTCTTTGTAATCGCTAGCTTTGCCTTTCCCGTCTAAATAAACAACCCGATAGCTTTGTGTTCATCCGGGTCATGACCTCCGTGTCACGTTTCAGCGTCAATGACACAAGTTATTAATCCAGATTGTAACATTAGTCACTAGTTAACTCAATAGGTATACGAAACCATTTGTGATATTTTTACACTATTAAGATCCTATCTTAACTTACAAAGGTCGTGAATACTTTGAATTGTACATTTCGGTTCCCTAGGGAGTTTGTGTGTGCAAGGTAATAACATAAAAGGTAACGTTTTATGAGACCTTTATGTCCCGCCATTAGTAATGTGTACGGTCACCTAATGTAATTGAACTTAACAAGCCCGTTAGGTGGTTACACCGTTCGATGGTATGTCCGATCAATACAATCATCACGTGCTAGCAGCAATTAGTAAACTCTTTAGTGCTCAGACATTGAATGAAGTGATAACATTGGAAATATACACTTAAATATAATTAATTTATAATTACATGTATTCATTCTTTTTTTTAATATTTTTGTATTAAATTATGCATTTTTAATTGCAGCAAAATTATTAAAAATCTATTTTATACCGGTAGGATATCTAAGTATATTTCCATAGTAAAAGATGAAATATCCTGTCCTTAAAACTCTCGACTAATGGGATGTCGCTGTCGGGGGTTGAAATTCATTACCCTGAAATGAAATACTCGTTATAGTTTTACAGCCTTTAAGAGTTGTAACTTTAATTGAATTTGTTATAGAAAAGGGAAAACAAAAAATTAAAATCTTTAACCTGCTGCAATAATTTTAAAGTGACACAATGAAGTTATCGATAATTAAGAATCTACATTATTTTCAATAATCAAATATGTCAAGAATCATTACCAGTCCAAAGAAAAATCAGATAGAAAAAACGATTCAGAATTTGTGAATCTTCCTTTGAGATAAATGGGACATCCATGTGCTAAAGTAAGCAAACCGTTATTTTATAACCTTTTATAAGTCGTCGGTCTTGAATAAAAATACGTAAAAAAAAAAAATTAATACCTCTCGATGATATAAATTCTAGTCTTAAAATAATTTCGAACATAATTATTTTACAACAAAATTTTATTCAAAATGTGATCTGTTCGTGCATTAAAATAAAAATCTACAATTACTTTAATTTACTACATAAACAATTACTTGGAATCTGTAAAGCGGATTTGTTTTTAAAAATGCGTATTTCAATTTATATTCAAACAATTTAAACTATTTTGTGATAAATTTATATTTCAATTTATTCATTTCACATTATTAATTTTACACACTTTTGAACAAATGTGTAAAATTGTGTAATTTACTAATATTGATTCATATGATTAATATGCAAGTCTGTGAAGGTTAATCGACTAGTTGTTTAATCAATATGCGTGTCACCTTTTTGGTTCTATTAGGAAACCCTATAACATCGCGTAGGCGTCTCCTATTTTATACGAAATGTACACAGTTTGCTTTCCATGGTTAAATGATTAGATAGGAAAATTGTTAGGCGGAGAAAATAATTTTGTGTTATTGTATCAAATAGTTCAGGTATAACTCTTATTTTTATTTTGCAAATAATTATTATTAATATTTTCTTTTTGTTTTATTGCAAGATAACCCTAAAGTCAATAAATATATTTGAAGGTACAAATTACAACCAGTTCAATAGTAAAGTATAAATTTAAGTCAAGTCAAGAAGCCACGGGATGTAACTAGTTCTTACTGTTATATTTAATAAACTTTCACAAAATTAATTAATACAAAATTATAAAAGTTATTTTTAATATAATACTACATAAACTTAAAACATTTCCTATTTAACGACACGGTTTTTTTAGTAAGCCGAGATTTAGTTTCAATTGTTTCTTAGCTACTTTTCGTTTTCAAGTTCCTTAATGATGAATTGACATACCACCTGTCACAAGAATGTCAAATTTTTCTGAAATAAAATTAACCACAGAAGCAATTGTTTCTAATTGATGAAAAATGAGAAAGTAACTGGACGTCTATAAAGTAATCAAAGTAAATAGTAAATTTTCTGTTAACAGTTCAAGTGAAACAAATAATATTAATAATTTAGATTGTGGTATATTGTTTTCTTTCTGTTTTATTTTTTCTTATTTTGGCTTGTTCGTATGTTTAAAATTTCAAAAATGTACAATATTAACCCGCGGCCTTTTCAATGGTTAACGTACATACATGCTTTAAGCTTGGGTACACACATATGTAAATTTCTAAAAATTCATGTCATTACAATTATTATATTATATAAGACACTGAAATCCTCATACCGCTACATATTACATGTTCGGCAACTAAATATAGAGGTAGCCGGTACCCATTTAGATTCGGCCTATAAAAACTATTTATAATGTACACTGGTATTTAACAGTACTATAAATAAACTGACGCAAGTCTGAATAATGTTCATATTTAATAGAAAAAATAAGTTATTAGTCCGAATTTCGACCGTATTATAAAAAGATTTAAGAGAAAGAATCTAGGATATATATATAA
>DVQP01001746.1:0-14437 GCA_018231745.1 Danaus eresimus
TATACCTGTGTATGTGGATATTTATTGATGTGTGTATGTGTTTGTGTGTGTGTGTGTATGTGTGTATGTGGGTGTGTGTGTGTGTGTGTGTATGTGTGTGTGTTTATGTGTGTATGTGTGTGTGTTTTGTGTGTGTGTGTGTGTATAGACGGACCATGTTAGTGTCTGCGGTTGCGTCGCAGCTCCTGCAACCGTCTCTCATGCTCAGCCATGTGCTGCCGCCTTTGTTCCTCTTTCACTGCTATCTGGAAATAAAAATAAATTATGGAATAAAAGTACTACAAAAAAAGTTGAAACTTAATGCATATCAATAAATGAACTATTCTAGAATCATAAATCATATTTAAAGACAGCAATTTATTGAATTCATTAAAGATTTATTTTTAAGTTGTATGTGATAATAATATGCTTACTGTTTCAGCTGACAGTGGTAGCCAATAGATGCAGGGTGTGGTTTTTGTTTTTCTGAACAAATCATCTAATAATTTAGCTGGTGCTTCCTCTTCTTTCTTCTTAAACTTCCTTGCTGTAATCATGCATAGTTTTGTTTCAATTCACAAAGATTTCATTGAAGTAATTTTTTTATCAAAGGGTAAATTCTACTGGGAACTTCAGTAAATAATAGAAAACATACTAACCTGGTTCAGGACTCCTCTCTGGTGTCCGATGTCTTCTTTTTTCGAGAGGTCTCTCCTCTCGGACCATCTTCTCTGGTCTTGCAACTTCCTTGTCTTTTTCATTCTTGCCCATATCCCATTCTCGCATCGCCGCTTTCCTTTCCCATGGTTTTTGCTTAAATAAAAATATAATAGGTAATATATTAGAAAAGAATTTAAAACAAAATCAGATATTATACTAATTTGAACCTGTGACTTTGTCTATGAGAACATCAGAATAGAGGTGACATATATTAATTGTTTTTAATTGAGATAGATATGACGTCGTCATTACAAGGGGCGTCGTCTAGGCTGTGACACAGACTTCATACAAAATACAACATTCATAGTGTGTTTCGTAGAAAACTGCACAATTTTTTTTAATGAATAATGACAGCCTTGGTATTCTGATGTTTAAGCTACCTGATAAAAATGTTCCATCATCCATATACTCTCACAATAATTCACATTTAAAGACCTAATAAGACAACATACCCCATCTCCCTTCTCTCTCTTCATGTCTTGCTCCCGCAGCCAATCTTCCACAGTGCCAGGAATGGTTGAAGTTTGTGTATTTTCAGTTCCGACGTTTTCTTGAGCCTTATTAAAGTCCTCTTCTGTCGAGAAGTCCACATGTAATGTTTTTGGATTTGACACAGGCCATGTTACACCATGCAGGGCATGCCTTGTTTCTATGGCTTGGCTGAAAAAATAAAATTTATGAATATTATTGTTCATATGTATACAGATTTCAATAGAAATTATATTAATTAGAATAATATTACATAAAGAAAACATTATTTACTCACTCTTCATTTTCATATTTCACATAACATTTGGATTTTATTCTATCAATCCAAAAACCATTCTCCATTATTCTTCCTGTCCTTTGTAACAAATTTTTTAGCTGGAGAGATGTGAAGGGTCTTACTAGATTAGTTATATATAGAATATTTGACTGCTTATGCCTTGGTGGGCTCGGTGGTCTTGCTAATATACTGTCATTTTCTTTAACTATAGATATTTTTCTTGATGTCGCCAGATTTGTATCTCTTGATTTAACATTTTCTTTGTCTCTTTCATCTAACCTGTGATCCTTTTTAACATTTTCAACAATTTCTGTATTATCGATAACAATTTTTGGCAATACTGGTCTATCTACCTTCTCTGATACTTCTACTCTTTTATGCTTTGTTTCTTCAATGACTTCATCAAACTCCGTTGGCTTCACATCTGGTATTATTTCTTTAAGAATATCAGTAGAAATGGTAATAGACTTCTGAGTTGATAGTCTATTTGGACGAGATCCCCATCGTCTTTTCCGGCTTGTTACTGCTAGTGTAGCTTGTCCATTGTGAATGTCATGGCTGACTGTGTTTGATGGTTCACTAGTTAGGGCTACCGCAGGGCAATTTTCAACAACTTCAGCATCCATAGTAGCTTTTTCATGAGAATTATCAACTGCAGTATCAGCTGATTGCTTTATAGTTTCTACTTTTTTAGAGCTCTCTACAACATTATGTTCATTAGTACTTACAGCGTCCTTGATAGAAGTGGTGTTCTCTGAAATTTCAGTTGAAGTTTCATTAATACTTACCTCACTCGATACCACATCAACAACCTCTTTAACCTGATTGTCTTCTGAAATATTTTCCTGAGCTTCATTCAAGCACATTTCTGTGGAATCACACCGACTTTCCTCTGCATGCAGTTCCAAAATTTCAGATTTCTCTGTAGACAAGCTGCGTTTTCTTACAGGACTTTCATTCTTTTTTGGAGATAGAGTTTGGTCAACTTCTTTCAAATCATTTGGTTTTTGTTCTTCTTTTAATGTTTTCTCTTCAGAAGCACATTTATCTTCTTTGGAATTCTCCTCAACTTCCTTGACCTTTTCAATTTCAACTTCACCGTCTCCAGATGATACAATAGGTTCATTACTGTCCATTGCCTTCTCCTTCTCCTCTGTAATATTCTCTGCACTCTCACATACTTTTCCAATTTCAGAAATTTCATCTTTTGAAGGTGTTTCTTTTACTTCTTCATCTATAGAACACTGTTTTCCTTTTTTTGGTAAACATTTTTCATCAATTTCAGATATTTCTTTTTCTACATGGTCATTATCCACCTGTGGTTTAGGAGACAGTACTGTTGTATCAGCGTCAGAGGACTTAACTGGTACATCTAATTTTGATGTCTCAATACCTTTAGGTTCAGCTTGATTACCAGTTTCTGAAATTGTTGTCTCAACTTTATCATCCTCACTGGTTGTTGACATAGGAGTTTCGTCAACAGTAATTTCGACACTTTTTGACTCCTTACAAACGGCTGAAGACTCTGATACTGTTGGAACTTCAACTGGCGCTTCCACTTCTGCCTCATCACCTTGACTATCTTGGTTTTTGTCCGAAATTATATCTTTTGCCTCGGCTGCGCCTCGTCTGGAACGATGTTTCGACTTTTTTTTATCTTCACTCTCAATGCTTGGAGTATCACTAGAACTCGTGGCCCGAGAATGCTTCCTTTTGCTTCTTGGTGACCTATCCACTCTTTCAGGAGTGGACGGTGGACGAGCAAGACATATTTTCAACTTTTTTATTTCACCAACATCACCCGAAGTTTCGGTAGCCTTAACATGCCAAACCTGCTCTAGGGATTCTTCAGGACTGTCCTCTTTTACGGATTTTGGAGGGAGTTCATTTTGGGACTCTACAACCTCTGCTTTTTGAACTGTTTGAGCGGGCTCTTCAGCAGATTCACTTTCAGATGTTGTTGATTGCTTTCTACGCCGTGTTCTCGGTCGTTTTACTTTTTCCACTTTTTCCTTTTTTTCCGGCGAAGGTTTTGTCTTCTTACTAGGAGTACGATCACTTTTACGACGCATTGTTATATTTAGGCTATCTAAAACTTTTCAACTTTAATGAAGCTACTCAAGACAATAAAAGCGTTGAACTCAAATATTTTACTAACTGGTTCAGAAATAATGCTCAATCACTTCTAATAACAACCTTATTTAAGCGTTGATACTAGAAAAGCAAGCAAACCATTCGGCCATATTGAATTCAATTAGAGAGACTTCTGACTTAGTGTTGTCTCGTTTACTGGACAATTCAAAAACCGATTAACAAAACATTTTTATTTTTAACCATTTACTAAAATAAACTGTAAAATATACTTTATTTACTATTAAATTATAATACTTACTTTTGCTGAAGGAGTTGGATAAATTTAATTTTAAAATTATTCTTTTACCCTTTCCACTGCAATCTTATTTTCATATGCTTCAGTTATATTTATAATAATAAATTCGTTTAAAGGTATTAAACGCAAGTTGAAATTAATTCTTTCACATTTTTAAGTAGATAAATGCCTCTTCAAAAAAATATGCTCTATCAGCAAATATAGGTATCCTATATTTTATCTATAGCACGAGCAACTTCTAGACAAGATAGTCAGCTTCTGTGAACTGTCAAGGTAGAAAATGAATTCCGTTCCGATGTACAATGTAAATGTTTAATATAATATAAAATTAATATCTTTAGTAATGTGATCATTAATGTAAAGGTATATTGCTTAGGTTTTGATTAAGCCTACATGTTATATACTTTATTTTATTGTGAGTTCTCTTTTTCGTTTTGTTACAGTTACTATGGGTTTATAAGTCGTACTAGGTGTGCGGCACTATTTATGTGTGACCAAAGACGTTCTTGAAGAATGATAATGAGTTATTATCTTTAACGTTCGTCGCTAATTCAATCATGGGTAACCAGAGCAGTTGCTGTTGTTACCGAAGTCCTTCACCAATCCGAAAAGACATCGTTAAACTAGAAGACTACCTTCCAGAAGGTGAAGTGAGTTCTAATAATATTCAACATATAAGTGAAAGAGAACCCGACGATGGTGACATTGATCCGTCACAAGATCCAATTGCTGGTACCATTTTTATGGAAAGATCTAAAGCTTCAATTGAGAATGGCATCACAAGAAAACGGAGCCAGCACCAAATTGCTGAAAATAAAATGAAAAAAAGTAGTTCATGTTCTACTATATATTTAGATGATAGCACCGTGTCACAACCTAATCTAAAGAACACTGTTAAATGTGTAGCTTTAGCTATTTACTATCATATAAAAAACAGAACATCTGAGCGTAGACTTGATATATTTGATGAGAAAATGCATCCACTAAGTAAAGAGGGGGTAAATGATGATTATGACAAGTATAATCCAGAACACAAACAGATTTATAAATTTGTCAGAACATTATTTAATGCTGCTCAGTTAACAGCAGAGTGTGCTATAATTACATTAGTTTACTTGGAGAGACTTCTTATATGTGCCGATCTAGACATTGCACCATCTAATTGGAAAAGAATTGTACTAGGAGCAATATTGCTTGCTAGCAAGGTTTGGGATGATCAAGCTGTTTGGAATGTAGATTACTGCCAAATATTGAAAGACATCACGGTAGAGGATATGAATGAATTAGAGAGACAGTTTTTAGAAATGCTACAGTTTAATATTAATGTTCCATCAAGTGTGTATGCAAAATATTATTTTGATTTACGTACACTGGCAGAGGCAAATGATTTAGCTTTCCCCAGTGAGCCCTTGAGCAAAGAAAGGGCACAAAAATTGGAAGCAATGTCAAGAGTTATGGAGGATAAAATATCAGCAGAAGTTAAGAATGGTATAAAAAAATGGTCAAGCTTAGATAATGTCAATTCAGGTGCTGGAGTCAGACGTAGTGTGGCCATTTTATCTTAAATTAAAATATGGAAGAAAGGTCTTTCTACATCAGAATTGATCCAACAACTCCAGATAATAATGTAAGCAAGTTTGCACCTAATTGTGAAATATATTTTAATTTTGGTGCAGTATTAATGGATAATAATTTACAATAAATGTGATGCAAACTGCCAAATATACAATTTGGAAACTATTAATTAATACCAATGGTATTGTCAATAATTTTTTATAATATGATTAATAATTGTTTTAAACATAATTATGATTTTATAAATGGAAGTGCACAAAACAGAAAGTCTTGCTAGAATACTGATAATGTCAGCCTTATGTGTTTTATAGTAATAATAGTTTTTAAAATGAAAGACTTACAAAATGAGGTCCAATATATTTTGTATTATACCAATAATCACATATTTGTTACTTAACTGTCATTCTTACATTCATTCTTTAAAATTGGCTTCCATATTAATTGTTAATTTTTCAAAGTTAGAAGCACAAATAAAATGCTTCAAAACTGACACTGCTTCATGCTAACTTAGGCTATTTATTAGAATGTGAAATTGACTGAATTAAGGATCTTGTGATTGTGGTATGAATGTTAAAATGTTTCTAGCAATTATATTTTTATTGCATTTAGAATTCCAGGTAGTTATATATTAAATTATGCCAAATTATTTTGTAATCAAATCAAATATGTAACATCATTAGTTAGAATTTGTTACATTATACAATCAAGATATATAATTTCAATAGAAAATAAATATTTATATACCATTATACAATAAAATGGGAATTGATTAAGTTGTACTATTTAAACTTTAAAGCAATTAACATTTGTGATTAAGTTATGCAGTCCATACTTTTATGTATCATAATTGTAATTAAGTAAAATAAACATTTTATATGAGAACTTTTAATTGAATTTAATGTTTAGTTTAAGATAGTATACCCTAGAATGAAAATATTACATTGACTAATAATTAATAATAACCATTTATTTCTTTATACTTTTATTAAGTAAACATAGAATTTATATTCTAAAAACTTTTGAAACTTAAGACAAAGGTTTAAGATCTTTTAGATATGAACTATAATTTTCTAGTAGATCAACAACTTCACTACTCTTTGTGATGTTTTCATCATACTCAGCTCCCACCGACCACAATGTCTCCAAATCATATATCTTCCTAGTCTTCTCAGAAAATATATGCAAGGCTATATTGCCTGGAATAAAATAACATTTTGTAGTAAACAGAACAAGCTATTACATCAGGTAAATTTCTGAAAAAAAAATTAAAATAGATCACTCAATCACGATTAATCTATGACAAGGTAACAGTCTTTAGTTTGTATAGGGACAGATTTTCCAGAAGACATTGTCAAGTAGTTAAACAAACAATTTGAAATGCTAATTCCTACTTGATTGTGAACACATTTTGTTAATAATGTAATCACAATTAATGCCTTTTATATTAAATCTTTTGTGACATTCTAGAGAAATGTGTAGAACAAATAGTTATACCCAAAACAGATAATTTACCTAAATCCAAGGCTACCCATTCATCGGAGTCTTTCCCTTCAATGCGTGGTATGTGATCGCTTTTAAAACACTTTTTTTTATACACTTTTCTTATAAATTCTGCAAGTGCTAAGATATGCCTTTTGCTTCTGGCACTTACTACACAAATGTACTGTACATAATGTATATCTTCAGGGACAGTTGCAACAAATATATCTTTAGAATTTTCCCTTTGCAATAATTCCACTAAGTCTTCAATCTCATACACACCATTTGTACCTCCTAAAAAAATATTATTGAGCAACTTACTAATAAGTAACTGACATCTGAGAATTGTCTTCAAAATTACATCTTATACACTTACTTTCTAAATTAATTCCATCAAATTCATCACTAATTATGGGATATTTGGTTTCTCCATACATTTCCTCTGCAGTATTTTCGATAACTACTGAGTTTGCTTCTGTTATAACTTCATATTTAGTGGATATAGCAGGTGATGTTTGATTATTGGATTTAGAATTTCTGGGATTTTGTAAACAAGTACCGCAATTAAGGTTTCTTCTATTTACATTTTGGCTTTGTATTAGACTAGATGTTAGTTTTGTTCTTTTCCTAATTGTATTATAAGTAGCAGACAGAATACTCTTAAACATATTTGATTTTATGCTTATCTAACATTGACTAAAATAACAATAAACAGAACTATAAAATAAGGTTAAGGAATCAGATGTCAACACAAAAATATGTAGATTTTACTAACTGTCAGTATACGAAGTTGACAATCCAATATCGATTATGCTAACTAATCGATGTGTAAAACCTTACGAATAGAAAACGATTCCTTTTATCATTTAAATTTTAACCAATATATGCTCTCGATTCAAAGGCGGAACTGTGCCGCCTAAAATATAAACTTTACACCAAAATACTATATACAAAATATTTTTTTTTAATAAATACATCTCGGATTTTTGTTAAATTTAATTGACAATAACCTTTCAGACTTTCAAGTATACCCGTTTCTTCTGGAGATTAAACTCATAACTATATCGCATATAATAGTTGAGGTATAATTTAGGTATATTATAAATTAATTAGTCTACAAAAACTCAAAAGTAAGGTAGTTCTAGATAGATTTCGCATGTAAAACTCATTGCGTTGATATTGAAGTTAAAGCACCTGTTATTTCATTTTCCATATCAACACTCTCATTGTAGGGAAACATAATTAAATCAAATCCAAAAATGAGGATATTTAATTATGAAGATCCTATAGATAAGGTTCTTAAAAATAAAATTTCAAGGTTGATAACTACTTTGTTTGGTAATGTGGTGGTTTTATAAAGAATATAGTGTTATCTGTAAAAATACACAATGAAACCATGAAACAGGACAGCAGTTATCGTTGAATCAACGGTTTTATCTTATCAGTATTATCAATAGGCGTGGGCAGCTCGCCATTTAACTAAAACTTATAATTCTCATTTGTGTTGCAAATATAAATTTTAATAATATCTGTATTTTATCAGGGTTTTATTTTACCTTTTATATGAAATTGATGATTAGAGGGTGAGCTGTGTTTCTGAGTGTACTTTATTTTATATATGAAAGGGAACTCCAGTGTTTAAATAATATGTGATAATTAAAACAAAAATATAAACATGGCGGTGTGTGACTTAGACAATGATATATCTGGGGAAGTGCTAGGGTGGAAGTTACCGGCTTGGCAAGCATTGCTGTTTCATCGTGTGCTACCATCTTGTGGCGGACTAGCAATTTATTTGACTGTTATTTGTTACGATCTAGCACTTATTTACGAACACATAAATAATGGCTACAAAGCGTAAGTATGGTTTTAGTTTAAAGAAAAAGAGACCACGAATAGACAGTTTACAACTAAAAATTATTTTAATGTAATTAAAACATCATACAAATTATCATAGTTATATTTTTAGTAATAATTTATGAGCTACAAGATTAAATTTAAACATCTGATGTTTAGTAAACACTTTAAAAGGCACTATTCTGTTCTGCCGTGCTAAGGTAACAAGAAAAAAAAATTTGAAGTTTGTAGGAGAAAAAGTAATTAGGTACATGTTCGAATACGTTAAATAACCTTTTATGTATAATCTCGAATAAGATTTTTTTTTTTTGTAGACTTGGCATATTGTATTTAATACTAATGATATTGCCAGCACTGTTGTCGTTAATATTTACGTTAGCATCACCGCCACCCGGCCTACAGACCGAGGAATCCGCTTTTTCAGTTACGATTAACAATGATGACGTCAGGTGGATTTTCGAAGAAATTTTGAAGACTGCACTATTTCCTATATCTGTTTGTGGCAGGTTATCAATATTTTTTACGAATAATACGATTGTTGAAATGGAAATGATTCTTATATAAATTCTATTGTTAGTTTTTATGTTTCAGATATTGTTTTTTAATATTTTGGTGGATAGAAGCGGTGTGCGCCGCCCGTAAAAACGATGAAGATAGAACAAAGGAAGCCCTATCCAAAGCTCGTACACCATCTTCAGTCGAGCTGTACTTATTCCTGCAAGCTTTCATACATTCAGCGCCTTACGTCGTTATAAACATTTTGGATATGATGGCGAATTATGCTGACCCGAAATATGATAGAAGTATGAGATTAAAATGTACTAATTTTCTTACTTAAAGTTAAAAGTTACAAAAAAATTTAAAACTTAAGTTTTCTATCCAATACTTATTACGTAAATTTATTCCTCTTAATTTTGGGATGACCGCCCTTCAGCAGCGCACCATACCTAAATAGGCCTTCATGATTCTATTTGCTATAAATTGATTATTTAAAATTTTAAACAGTTCCTTGCCATTTATTCCAAACTAAGATTGCATGTGTTATGTTTCAATCAGAAACGTTTACAATTTAAGTTTCAATCAGAAACGTTTACAATTGCTTAGATATTTAATGAAATCTCTAGAACCCAATGACCCTTGAGGTCTTGTTACGGTCATACGAGTTAAGCAACGTCTAGCTGGGTGAATGAATTAAGTGTGGCCGCAACAAATTACTCGCGTTCCTTCGTCTTCACAAGACACTTTATGTGAAGACAGGTAGGTCGTGGCTGCTTACTGTTGATACAGCCGTAAGGTCATGTTCGTAATAAGAGTTTTTGTTATATACATATTTAAAATCTCAAACCATGCTTTTTATACATATAAAATCCTGAATTTCGTCCGTGACTCTGTTCACGCTAATTTCGGAGAGATTTTAGAGCTTCCAGTATTTTATCCTCATTAATTAGGTATATAATAATTAGTTTTCGATGAATTTTCATTGTCACGTATCTTGCTACAATTGTTATACCAAAATGACTTCAACGTTCTTCGGAAATAGTTAAAGCCTAAAAATTTGTATTAACTATGAGTTGTCTTTTACCTTAAACTAAAAAAAAGTATAATTAAATCCATAAAGTAGTATAAACATCTTAACGTACTAATTGCTACCCATTTTAGTTTTACTAACCATAAATATAAAGCTGTGAGTTATCGAAAAATTAAGTTCCAAAAGGAGCAATAAAATATGATTACGTTTTTTAATAACACTAATTAATAATTTTTAAATTCATTTGTCATTTTATGGGTTCCATACTTTTACAAGTTGTATTTTTGCACTAAGAGATGTCGCCACAGCAGACAATAACTTACGGCAATATTATATGCACATAACTATATCCAAATTTAATGGGATATATATTATTATTATTTGTTTTGAGTCTTTAAAGTACATTTTATATTACCTACCAAATCATTAAAGCTTAAAATAAAATAAATGGTTTGTTTATCATCATCGTAAAGACATACAAACTTATTTCGAATGATACATACCTTATACTTACAGTGACTCTGCAAGCAGTGAGTATGATTGCCTCTTCACTTAGGATGGCGAGCACTGCTACGATATACAGAAGATTTGAAAGGGAAAAACTGTGTGGACGTAAATATCCATGGAATGCTAAGACAGAAAATGAAAATTTAAATAAATCTGCTGATTGTCAAATAGAAAACAAAACAAATGAAAATGTTACAGACGCCCCACTTTTTGATTCTGTAATAAAACGACATTCGTCAACAATTTCTCGCAAAACAAACGACGACAGGGATGAAACTATAAGTGATATGATACATTTTTCACCAAGGAACTCAGGGAAGAATTCCATATTTTACGATGATAATATCGATTACAATTCGCATTCCGATACAAGTTCTGGCTACTCGCCTCCTGAGACGCGTAACGAGATACTGGACAGTGATGATGAATACGTTAAGCCGATATCGATTATAGACAAAATAGCACCGCGACGATCTACTGAATACACGGTAGAGCATGTGTACGTCCCGCCGCCGCCAGCGTTCATGGCCCCGCGGCCAGGGTCCTTCGCCGTGTGGGCGGAGAAATTAGTTGAAAACGCGGAATCAATCCCCACGTGGCTGTCTGCACCGCCAAGAAGGAAACATTGGGAAGTCATCCCAGACGAACCCGACGTCCCACGGCGAGTACCACGTAATTACATGCGAGGTCTCCAGCCTCAGGATGCCACAGCAGCTTTAGTAAATTTTTTAGGGTGGTATGCTTTTTTTGTAGCACGTTTGCTTTCTATCGCAGCGTTTATAGATTTTTTCCCGTTCGTAGCGATTATAATTCTAATGTGCCACTATCAAGCCATGTTGCTATTTTTAATAGTCCCACAGGCGAGTACAGTGAAGAGGGCTTTCTATGTGTTCCTCGCCTTCATATACTTATTTTGCCTTATGGAATTTAAGATCCGTTTCCGCCACGTTCGCGTGTGGCATGTGTTTTGGATCATAGTGTGCACTGTTGAGATCCTTGTGTTCATATCTTTATGGGCGACCATTGATAATAATCTTCACGACTGGTGGAAACATTTCGTAGTGACGGTGACCCTCGTCAGTATGTGTATTAGTTATGTACTTTTTCTTTTATATTTCGTCCTTTTGCAGCCCAGAGAGACCGTTGTATATGTCAATGAGAAAAACTGTTACAAGTATAGAAAAGATTTAGAGAAAATCAATAAATTAGACATTTAATAATTTCGATGAACAAAACTTTACTTTTTCTGTACTACATATATCTTATTTTAGTCAAATATGTATATATGTGGGTAGTAGTTGGCATGTTTGCTTGATAAATAGACCATGAAATTGTTATTTATTGTCTTGTATAACAAAAAAAGTCATAAAACATTGCATAACGTTAAAGCATACGCCTAGAGCATTACAACCATATGTAACTATTGTACCCAAGTCGTCTAGGCTGACATTCCGAAAGGTGCCTGGCGTAATACACTTACAGCAATAAACATGGTGCTTTGTGTTATACACTTCAAAGAAAAGTATACACTTCACGTGATTGAAGTCATCCTTTTGCTCTTTAATGCATCGCAACAAATTTTATTCTTTTAATCTTTGTACGCTCGTTGCAACAAAAATGTTTTCGAAAATCTGTAGATGTTAGTTTTTATAATATAAATATTCTTTATAGTAAGATGAAAATAAATTAAGAAGTAAATTTACAAAAATAAATTATATATTTATATTTTCAATAAAAAAGTTATATAATAACCTACCTATTACCTAATGACCGTAGCTTTAGGTTTCTGAACAGGAGTTTGGAAGTATTTTTTAAACTATAATATTACATATAAGTATAAAATCCGTAGAGTGAACCCTGTTTCGAATGAAAAAATCAAACGAAACGCGTGGCTGAATTGTAAACGATCTAAAGAACTTCATATGAAAGATCGTTATTCATTCAGGATTTGTGTTTTAGACCACATTTTTTGCGAGACGTCTTAATTATAGATGTCCGTATTGCGGTTATTTTAAGAATGACCTACAAAAATGTACCTATCATACAATCTAAGTACTATCCTAATCATACAGAAAAGATACGAAATCAATTTCTATTTTATATTATTCTATTATTAATATGAAATTACGTTTCCATAATTTAAGACTGTTAGATTAATTCACTAGCATCCGAGGACCTCAAAACAGATGCAAGGTTTGTTTTAGTACAAAGTAATTACAATACAAATTTCATTGGAATATCATGTCCGTCTGGTAAGAAGCGGGGTCAATATCGTCGGTGTCTTTGATGATTATTTTTTGCTAATTCACCGTGCCCTGTCGATGGAAGTCGAGATGAGTGCCGGTTATTACAGACATACGATATTATTACATCGCAATTTATCCAACAACTGAATTAATGTACTCAGTATTACGGCTAATGGATGAAAATTATAAGTCATTATTAACATTACTATTCAATTTATGTTTTTTTATAATATAATGTTACAACGATGGTATCTTGTATTAAGATGCATTTACAATTTTGTTATGGATATTAATGTTTATCTGAATTACTTTGTTTTTAAAACCTGCATAAAAAGGTAGATACTGGAAAATGAAGGATGAGATTATGACTTTTAAAGTTTTTGTGAAAAAAACTATATTGCTTTCATACTGCCCAGATGAAGACGTGGATGGAAGGAGACTAAATCGATGGCAAATTTTTCATGGTTTATATTAAAAGGGTTACCATATATAATTCGTGTTGTCTTAATACAATACTATTTGTTTTACTATCTGTAAGTCACGACATATGGAGCTGAGAGGCGAATATTGAAATTATATAGAGACACTTTTGAATAAAATATATAATCTAGAAATCTTTATTAAGTAAATTATAATAACTTATATTTTCCAATAACAGAAATATATTAGTGCTTATGTCTTCTGTGAAGTACAACTTCAATTTGGGCGCAGGCTTTCAATCGATACGCAATTAATTTCAAAGGCAGACGTTTAGATTTATTGCTTTTTATATTATGAACCGAAATTTTATCATTTCGGTAAAATGCTTTTTGTTCGTTTAATTATAAAAAAAGATGGTGGGGTCATAAAAAATTATAAATTTTGAAATAATAACCGAATAAACAAAAGTATATAAAAGCGCCTACGTGATGAATGTCATTTCGGGAAGCAGTTAATCAAGTAATCATAAGCGTAAGATGAGTTACTTTCATTATTTTAGAAAAGACATGGCCGATAAAACCCAAATATAGCTAAGAAACAAAGCAGTTAAACAGGTTTTCAAATAAATAAAAACTGCATCGAAATCGGTCTATTCGTTGGGGAGCTACGATACTATAAACAGACATGGAAGTCAAAGTAATAACACCCCTCTTTCTCTACGGGTGTTAAAAAACATATTACCCATTATAAAAGAATATCTCAATATTTGCCTCAGTAAAAAATCAAAAAACGAATATGCTTCATCTATAAAAAATATTTAGGATTAATGTTAAAAAAATAAATATACCTACGCAGTGTAGATTTTGGTGGAAGTTTCAACGAAGGTTTCTTAAAAATTTGAGGGAAAAGCCTGATAGCGATAATGAAACGAAATATGATATCGTTAAATAGATTTCATATATTTGCTTTTT
>DVQP01001747.1:0-14430 GCA_018231745.1 Danaus eresimus
GGATAATGTAGTTTTTTTAAATTAATAAAAAAAATCGCGTAGTAATCCGAAAAAAATTTTGAGTATCATTTAAATATTAATTAATAAAATTCATTAAAATTGTAAAGTTTTGGAGAAATTTCAGAAAGTGTTCGTAATCTGTGGATATGGGGTCTTAACTATTAGTAAAACTTATTGTCAGAAATCGTATCGAAGCAGGTCTAAAGTTAGAAATATATTAAAGAATTAAAAAATACCGTTATAATAATATGACAAAAAATGGTTTAAAATTTTTACATAAAATATTTGGAAAAGATGTTTAGAATCTTCTTAGGCTTTTACAATATAATCACCATCAATTAATCGAGGAAAGAATGAGATAGTGTAGAGAGTTTTAAGTACGGAACGCGACTTTTATTTGCTCTTGTTCAATATTGTTACAAAATTTTAAAACAATCTCCGTGATGTCGTTGAACCTGGTGATGAAGTTACCCTTAAATTAACATAGTTTTTAAAGCTTTTCCATTCTCAAATTTGTTACAATTATCAGTCTTCATATCATGAACTTAAACTCCCGACAAATTATTTTAATCACGGGTTTACAAAATAATATTATTTTGCATATATTGCAGGGTTTTATTAATAGATCATATTAATAAACGAAATTCAACACTTCCAGATAATTTTTCTTTTTGTAATCGTTAGTATGGCGATATTTATGAAATCAATTGTAAAATTCGCAGAAATCGCAGATTACATTTTCCAGGATGCAATCTATACGAGGTAATTATCATCTCTTTGTTGAATCAAACCCTAGTAAGTCAATCTATTTTATAAAGAAATGCTATGATAAATCAATATTAAATAAATGATGGAAATGAAAGTCAAACAAAAGGACCCCCGTCATACCCTCACTAGCTCTTTGTCATGTCATGTAACAATATGTTATTCATGAATATGAGTTGAGATTTTTTGTCACCAACGTTACTCACTATTCTCGACATAGCAGAAAATCTTCTATGTAATGATTAATGTCTTGAGAAAAACTATGATAAATGTCTTATTATTAATCATTACATGTGACAAATCTGGTCGAATTTTTATTAATGGTAAATTTGGAAAGCTTGTTGTAAGTCTTCGGATGACGAAATGTGAATTTCACATTATATTATCTAAATGTTATGAAATAGATGGATGCATATTTATTAACGCTGTTAGATATCATTGTATTCAACTTTAATATATTCCAGCTTCAGATAGTTTTAGTTTTGTATATTCTCTCCTAATTAATTTCTTTTATAATGAAGACGATGATTTCACTATTGTATATATTTGCATGACACAAATGTGTACAGACAAAGTAATTTTCAAGATGGCAGCTGGTAAACTACCGTGTTTTAAGAATAAAGATTCGTTATCAAACTTAAGTCACAAAATCAATATTTAAGTAACGCTGAATTATGTTGCAATAGCTGTAAATATTCTCAATCTAAAGATACCAGAATACACAATTTAAAATAAACCTTATTACAGCAGTGGTGAGTTTTTTTTCCAATACAATGTCATCGATTATAATATGCCCTTTCTCTGCAATATTTCATTCCATATTGTCGTAGTGCACATTTTTGCATACCTTTTAATCGCTTAGCACACCGTATCCTCAAACATTACAATGATGTATAATAATCTGTAGTGGCACAGATGCGTGTAAAGTTCAATAACCTAGGACCTTAATCTTTTTTATGTTGTGATAATAAATATCTACAAGAAAGTTGTGTGTTCGTCCTCAAGATTGTAGATAGATACCGCTACATGTTTATTTATTCGCATACATTTGCGAAAGACTCAAGTTGTATTGTAATTTCAATGGCCATTATATTTTTATCAAAACATTATTATTAGTTATCATAATTAAATATTATATTAACTCTTTAAAAACATTAATAAGTATAAAATATTTACTCTTTAAAATTGTGAGCTTTTTTGTATATTTTCTTAATTTTTACTTGCTAATTAATGTAACAGTAAATTAGTTTTAATATCCCTCACCAAGATGAAGAAATATGACCAAACGTGCTGTCTTTGTAAAAGTCATTAATATAGAACCAATTAAAGTTAACCTTAGATCCTTTACACGGGTATCAATAATTACAAACAAAACCGGAAAAACTTGACTTCCGAATGATCGTAAACAATGGAAAACAACTCGAGATTGTTATATGGGTGCATTGTAGATAGGAAGGCCTTGCATGTTTAGAGGAAAAACATATTATAATTCATTAGAACTATTGACAAAAACATAATGAAATATAACGTAAATATATAGAACATAAAACATATGTACTTTATAACGATGTTTCAGAACGAAAAAATAAGTTGTCGATAGTTTTTTTTATTATAATATTAGTATAATTTATTTTTTAAAAAATATATTTTAATAAATAAATATGTTTTGGTATAAAACATATAAATTTTAAGTGTGTCTGTATTTTAATATCATTTTTATTTATTAAGGAGCAGGAAATTATACACTACAACTCCATATGCAGAAATGTCAGGTTGAAAATTATCTTTATGACTCAAAAGCAAGTTCTCACATACTCAAACCAGTTTGTCAGCATGTCAACCTTGGAATGGACTAATCTATGTGTAATTAGTTTTATTACCCTATTTTTGACTACCCAAAGTCAAGCTCAAGGATTTATCGATATATTTTCAATAAACGTTGATATATTAAACAGGATATTCAAACCGGTTCTGCAGATTTCTATCAACTCATTTTTTTATATAAAACAAACATTACAACATACTTGTTATATTTTTAAATTATATAATTTAAGTGGAAAGCACATTTTACACTCATCGATTAATATTTTATTATTTGTAGTCATTAAGGTTGCTGGACGGACCTCTGAGAAAAACGTTTGGCTCTGCTTTTCACTAAGATTTGTTCCTAAGCCATCGACTGTTCCAGAATTGCGGTCCGCATAGTAAATTTCCATTAAAACTGTAACATTATGCGTATCGCAGAAAATCCCCGTATTTATAAAGTTATTTAGGTAAGCCAAAAAGGCGAACCCTTTGCGATAATTTATAGCTCATAAACCAACCGCAATGACAGACCTTGGGAGACGAGTACTTAAACGGAGGAGCACGGAAGACCTCGGATACGAATTTTGCATACGGAAATCGTGAGGTCACACAAATGACTTCTTAACAATCGTAGGATATTTGTCTTTGACTGCAATGTTTTGATTCAAACATGACCACGTTTAGATAAGCGCTTTCTAAATACCGAATTTCTTATAGCTTCTGTGCTAACAAACAATGTCAGCTGTAATTACAGTTCCAGAGACCTATTACTGTGAATAAATGGTATGAAAATTAATTAATTAAATATTTGATGGATTCTCTTGCTATTTATGAGTTGATAAGGAATTATTTGCATGCAGGAAATGTTGAAAACTTATCCAAAGGGAAATATATTCTGATACAAGTAGAACAAAAACTAGCAATACTGTGATAATTTTTAAACCATAACCTACACTAACAATAATTTTATCTTACGATGCTTTATCTACAAGGTATCCACCTCCAGTGGGGTTTATCACTGGCAGCACTATCACTCTATACACTAACCTACAAACGTATATAATCTGCGCACGCGCCGAGTGCCATGACCTCGCTCAATGCTACGATGTGAACAACACCGCGGCTATGTGTGCCACTCACACATATAAACCGCTTGTTTACATCCATACTAACGTAGGTATAGCGCGACTTATATGTTTTAACACTTTAGGAAACGGATTTTCGATAACAATATTTTAATGTTTTTTTAGTATCCGAGTTGGAATACATGTCAGAAATAACGATTCTGGGAAGGTAAAAATAATTAAAGCAAATATTTACTGACATTAACAGTTCGTGGAATTTGATACAGATATTTTTCAGGTGACCAATGATGTCAGTCTGTAATAAATATTATAATGTGTTTAAATTCAAAGTATTAAGAACAATCATTTGCATTGGCACAATAAAATTGGACGCGCACGAAACCCACACAGGCGCAGACTGTTTACAGACAATAAAATATTAGCGAGTGTTCAACTCGCGCGCACTATATTCGTACGTAGTGGCTTTTGCCCGTTCGTTCCCTTGATTTTATGATCATTACTCTCTTTCTCGCTGTTAATGCGTTTTGACGGAAATGAAGAATAAACTCACGTGCCCTTAAACATTGTGGAAACTGTTCAAACATACAAACAACAAACATATATGGGATCAAATGATATGAACAATATACGCAATATTTCGCAGTCCATATTGTTTTGCAAGATCATACGTATATATTATTTGTTCTTGCAACAAACTGAAATTGATAAATAGATTGTACTGTTACCAAGTCTTCAAAAACAATATATAAAAAGGAGACTAATGTTACCATATAATAGCAGGAGACGTGGCTTGGAGACACGAGGGCTAGCCCGTTTTTTGTATCGCCTTTCGAAGAACAAACCTTCATAGCGATGTAACATAAAATATATCTTAGTTAATTGAATGTATTTATTAAGAACTGTATCTCATTTTTCTTATGGATTATTAATTATTAATAATAAAATAATGTTTTTAATTCTATCGATGCATCTGAAGAATCCACTGTGTGTGGAATGGCCATTTCTTACTCAAAGAACTTATGATGATGTTATAAATGTTTCAGATGGAAATAAATAAAAAAATAGAATGAAACGATATTTTTTCCTAATAGTACTTATTGATTAGATGTTTTAACCGGAATTGTCTTGAAGATAAAAGTATCTTGGAACGTCCTCTTGGAACGAACGATCGTTTGTTGACAAGTTTAATGACTTGCTTGTAGGTTTGTCCGTGTGGACGTCGTTTGTACTGTCTTTTAACTGACAATACTACTGATGTCTAGTTTAATTTATCTGAACTGAAACGAATTGACAGAATTAAGGAGTTAGTCGATAATTAACTATTGACAACCATTTCCGTTCTTTTTTAATTTTTCGATGGAATAAAATAAATCTAATCTTTCTTTATAAAACTATATATATGTTTGTTAATATTTATTACAAATTACAAACGCCGCGCCGATGCCGACCTTACCTGGAAGAAACGTATGAGGTCAAACAAAAATCTTCTATAAATATGGTACTGGAAATATAATAGACGTATTACTAAAAGATATAAAAGTAAATCAGTTGTATGTAACACCATACATATACATAAATAGATAAATTCTTCTCACTCCATCTATAATGTTATAGATAAAGTCAGTAAAACGTATCTAGTTTTGACACGTGTTAACTCATAACTATTATTCCATTTGAATTCAAATGATTTAGCCACTACAGAGCGAGATGTTAATCGCATCGTTCCCGATTTGCCCCATTTGTAACAATCATACTGTACAGCATGAGTAATCTTTTGCAATTCGCCTCTGACCGACTTTTATCATCTTATGTACAGCGGTGTCGTAACTGGATAATAGACTTATATTTTTGCTTTACGTCAATCAAGACCAACACAGTTTGTTTGAGCAACTTTGAAATGCACGATATTCTAAAAGGCGTGTTGAATGTCCTTACTGTTAGAATAAATGTGGCAATGAGTTTTGTTATTCTATTTGATATTTGCCATAACCTCACATCTAAACTGATCGTTGAAGTTGATATATTCTTAAATATAGACAAGTCAAGGTCACGATGAATCCAATCATACTTGTGTACAAAAAAATCTCGCTGAAGCAATGAACTATTCCTGATTTTAAGTGAAATTTACCGTAATAGTTGTATGTGACGTGAAATAATATAAAATAGCTCACGAAGCCTCGGTGAACACTTTATAAGAAAAATAAAAAAATTCTGTGAATTTTTACGGTGCTGCATTATATTATTCATTTATTTTATTCATTCAAATGCGGCAACAAACGCTGTCGCTGCGCGTCAGAATTAATGTATAAAATATTCAAAGGCCATTAAAATAATGACTGTGAAATGTAGAAATTTAGTAATTAGAACTAAACGAGTAGGAAATAAAATAAACGAGTTTCACATTTGAGTCACATCTGCTAGAATTATAATTTAATTTAACGGATTGCGGAAAACACTTATGGGCAACTAAATGTAATTATGACGTCACTGCTAGTTAGACACGTAAACAGTGATGTATATGTATAACGTTTGTCAGGCTGTAGGAAGTATTAAGGATGTGCCCTCGTTTTATTTTTGAGAAATTGATATCGTTAAAATTAATTAATCGGTTTAATTTTATGTTTTCACCGTCAAATCATAAAGATAATTTAATTCCAGAGGAACAAAGCGGTGAATCACTACAAGGATTTTATTATCGAGTTAAAACTAAAACAAAAGTGTCTGAAAATTTAATTATTTATCAATAACTGACAACCGCCGACCGCAGCTGCGTGTTCCTTAGAATATACATTCTACAGAACTGTAATGCTGTTTGATTTCTATGTACTGCTAACATAAATACAATGTGTTCGTTAAGTTGTTTAAGAAAATTATTGTAAGCCATTACACCGTCCCACTTCTGGGCTCGAGACAAATATGGCTATATTTTTTTATAATAACAACTAAGTATATCATTTTATTCCAATAATGCACATGAAAACAGTCACTTCGTGTATAATCACAGCTCAGGAAGAAATAGATTTAATTATTCCAAGTGACAATATTAAAGAATTATTACATCTTAAGCGCAATTAACTTATGGGATATTATTTATATTTCAATTATAAATTCATTTATTCCAGCTTTTTTATTTTTGTCATCTATAAAAGGAAATAATTGTCTCCGGTGATTAATTACGTCGTGATCATTGCAATTGACACTCGATATGTAAATTTATCAAGTTTTTTTATGTTTATAAAATTACGAAAACCATAAAAAATTAATATTATTCGTCCCTGTGAGCATTAACGTACTTGATAGGGTGGAATTCATTTTACATATAGATACATGTGCATTAATATATATTAAAAATTAAGAGGAAAACAAGTCCCTGGAAAAGTTGCTTGAAATATTGTTTTGTCTGATAAGAATACTCAAATATTTATATCACTCTATATTCTCAAATATTTATATCACACAATATATGTATTAATTGAAATCTTATTAGTCTGTAAAATGTATGTGACATATTCGGAAAACTTTATATACTAATTGTGTGTTGTCAGTCGATACAGTAGCATTTAATAAAAAGTATAAATTCAAATAAATTTTAATGAAGGTTCTTCCGTTCCTCTACTCTGTGGTTTGGCTTTGAATATGCCGGCGATATCTTTACTTAGAATAATAAACAGTTTATTGGAACGGGAAAAAATCTATTATAATGAATAAGTTGTTCTAGCCTTAAATAATAGTATAATTCAATAATGGATACGTCTGTATTGTGTACTAATATGGAAGTGGCAAAATATATATCATGATTCTAAGCGTATAATTTTTTAGGTAAAATATTTGTTATGCGAACATTAACAAGGGTGGTCTTGAAGTTAGATGTGATTTATGATGCATATATTAAATGTCTTTAATAATTTATTTCATATTTGTAATATTGAGACAGTTTCTGAATGGTACGTGTTTATAAGTCATTTCTAGCATTTCAAATCAGCAATGTGACGAAGACATGAGATCCTAATAGATACACATTCTTGAATAGAGACGTGGTTTTAAATTTATTTTATATGAAAACCATATTATTATTATTAAAAGTTACAAAAAAATATATAGGTGTTGTTATAGTAATGTGCATACTTTGTGCACATCTTTTTTTTTAGTTGCAATTCTTAAGATGTACTATATGAAGTACCTGTAAAGAGATTATAATTTAATAACTTGAATTATGAAAAATAATTGTATTATATAAAGCTATTATATAACTTTATTTAAAGCGCTTCCAGTAAATTTATATCTTGTTTTAAATTCTCATAATTTCTTTTCATATGTTAAAAGACATTTTTTTATTAAGAAACATACATATTAAATTTTCGGGTTAAGCGTATATACTTGAATGTTTTTCCTACCATTGTGTAATTCTAAGAAAGGTTGAAATCTACATTTTCCTGTTAATATTAACTGAAAAAACGGAATCTCCGGTGATTCAGACTCATTCTGATTGTCTGCTCTATAATTTTCTAATTACATGTATAATGCACATCATGATTAAACGTTTATCTTGACGTTTAACAGCGAGTTTCAACCGTTTTACAAACAAATAAAATCTATAATACATTGACATTTATTTATAAGATTTCTGCATATGGGAGAGTCCTTTTCAAATAAAATTGTCATATCATTCGATATAATTTGTTTATGTACACTGAAAAGTGTAAAATTAATTCTTAATACATATATTTAATGGTATATTGTAAATGAATGAACAAAATTCGTTTCAAATTCTTTATTTGAGGGGCACTAAAAATATATTTCTGTTTGAAGACTAGAATCAAAAGTTTCTTATTTTATGCTATAAACGTTTAAAGAGAACTTGAAGAAATAATTCTATACTAAAGTTAGATTCACTAAAGCATTTTAATTACTACACATATAATATTTATCTTCGTAATACATAATTATATTTAAAATAATCTCGTTACTGATATTATGTTTTAATTTACACCAGCTAAGATCATTGAACTCGGTTTTAAAGAAACATCAAAGTTATTATCGTGTACATCTCCAGAAGCCAAAAATTGTTTATTACAAATAAAATTAAACCTAATAACCTTGCGGTTGGTTTGTTCCGATATGGACAAACAATAAATAAAATTATACATCGACAGCATCGGCCATCGAGAGATCATTGAATATTAAAACAATTATGTTAGGTACATATATTTTATATATATTTATAGTTAAATAAATAATATATACATATTGTTATAACCCATAGTATTGTATTAAAATTTATTAACCGATACTTTGTTTATTTTCAAGAAATACTTCTTTTTATCAAAATCAATTAATACGTAACAGCTCACTCATATCATCAAATCATTATAGTTAAATAAAAAACTAACTTCATGACATTAACGTGCCGGTCATACAAGGTCTCTAAATTATTTTAAACTTCTCATAACATACAAAAATATTATGTTGTAAACTGTTGAAATCAAATAGACCGAAAAGGAGCGGTGCCACGACGTCCACAACGCGCGTTTTAACGGCCAATAAAACAAAAAAATAACTCCAAAGTTCAAACGAGCCGCTTCAAAAAAAACCTAACCCGAAAGCGGTGATACCGCGGAATTTTTATACCCGAATAAATGTTGCCACATAGTGACTATTATTCTTTGAAACGTCCAAAAGAATTATTGGAAAAGATCAATGATATGTATGAGATTTCACATTCATTCCGAAATGCAATTAATGATTATGGTTCTCTTAAAATGTAATTTTTCAATATTAATTACGATTAATTTTAGTGGTAAAATAGTCTAAAATTAAATAATAGGAAAGAAATTAAAAGTTTCACATCACCAGCCATCAATGCATTTAATACTGTTCGTTTCATTGTCTCATGAATACCCATAGATAATGCTTGTAGGAAGTGTACATGAGCAATCCCGCGGCACTAATATTTCCTATGCAAACAAATAGCATGAAATTTACATTCTAATGGTATGATAGCGAGGCTCGAACTATTGCAAGGTTTTAAACTATTCATATTGTGACTTCTATATCTTCAAAGAACTTTAATGACTGCCGGTTATCGGGCACAATGTATAACTGATTGTAAAAATTTAAATAATTATACGGAATAAATTTTGAACTATGATATTTTTTCCTAAGACGCAAAACTTTAAATAGAAATTAAAAAGCAAATAGTTTTGCGAAGATGGAAATTATTATTAGTGTAAAAATATTCTGTTTCGATTTTTTGTTTACCATCACATGTTTTAAGTTGTGTTAAATGTAATAAGTAGAAGAATAGGCCACTTTTATTTAGCTTGAATTTATGACTAATATTATAAAAGTTTACATTAACCCTTCTTTTCAACGAGGGTGGTATCTTTTTTATTGACATCAATGATTCATCATGAGTATATTTATGTATAATATAAAAGGCTTTAAGAAATCCACAATTTTACATGCGTTGCGAACAATGTCGTTCCCACGCCTTCCTTCCGTGAACATGCAGGAGCCCGGTATTTCCGTTGCGGTAACACATCCTTATTTTTGCGTTAAATACTGCCTTCATTAAATTAATTTAGGCCACTGTAATATAATATGGCCGCATGGTGGTGACTCGATTTGGTGGCTTTCATTTTGGCGTATGTAAGAGTATCATTAAATTAAAAAATAATCTTGGATCATCACTCAACAGTAAATTGAAACACGGGAAATGTTTTATTGTAATAATGTTCCGCGTGTTCGCTGTAATAAAAATTAAGTTTGTATTTAATGTAAAATTTCAAATAAACTCTACAATATTAGGTTCATGAAATATTATAACATAATATTAAGAATTGAACGCTGAACAATTTCCAAGATTCAGTGATGCATCCACTGTATAGATTATTTTGAGAGCATAAAACAAATAAGAGTGTAAATGACACTGTACCGCACGTGTACGCTCCTCGTAAATTTTGTTTTTGTTTGATTTTCTGCTCGTATGTTTTCAGAAAATGTTGTTTCTCCTGTATTTTGTGTAACACTTTTCAGTTTCCAAATTGATTTGATATATATAATATATATTAAAAAATACATGTAGTTTTTTAAACACTAACTCGTATGTAAGATACATGACATCCAATAAGTTTTTTATTTAATCTTACATATGTACACAATCGTGTATAACGTGAAACAAAGAATATTATATCGAACGTGTCATCTTATTTTATGACATAAAAGTCAGAAAGGAGCGCAAAATTATTGGTAATTATCGTGACGGAGGCGGTCGTATAACTCAAAATCATTAATTTAATACAAAAAATCCGAGAAGAAAATATTAAAGTGATCCTCTTAAACTAAATACGGGAACGACAATAATACATCAGCTAACACAGGACACAATATAAGTCAACGTTTCGACATTCACTTGCTGGAATTTTACGAGACGTGCTGTCACTTGCCAAATCTGTAATGGTTGTTATATTTAAGAACGTTTATAGCCGTCCTGTGAGGTCGGAGATTTTTGTTAAATTTATGACTAAATTAATAAAGTTTTTATTGAGATTTTTTTTTTAATAATTTTCAGTTTTATAGAAGTGTTGAAATAGTTCTTAATCCAATGTCCAAGATACAAAGATGATGGCACTGTCTCGTAATCAGTATGGATTTCTCAATATTTTTAACATATAAGAAACAGCCATTGTCTAACTTTCTTCCAAATGGTGAGATTGAAACAATTACGGCTTACACTGTACATGAAAATACTAAGATAAAACTTCAATATTTTTTTAAATTCTACTATAAATTAAAATTTTTCTAAAGTTTTCTTATCAAATTTGTTTCATGTATTTTAGCTGGAAAGAAAGTATTTTTTTACGTAAAACGCAGAACATTTTTTTATCGAAGAATATTTCTAACGAACAGTTCATTCTTCTAACCGAATATTGATAATCCTCATTAATAACACAAACAAGAAAACAGTAAAGTGTGATTGATTTCTCAGTAACAAATATCACTTCTCGGTTATTTGGTCAAAGGTTCAAAGACCCTATTTAAAAATTCTTATTTTTAGAAGTTATATTACGGATCACAAAAAACTAGTGCTCATTAAAAGAATTAATGACCCAAGGTGTTTTGCTTAAACATAAAATTTTAATTTTCACCAAGATAAAATAATGTGTGGGGAATTTAAATAAATGAACAAAATTTTTTTTTATCCATATTCTTAATTATAGCACTCGAGCAGAATCACTTATCGCGCTATTGAGATTTGAAATTTTATGCGATTTTTTGTTATAATCTCAGATATTTTTAAAGTAGAGTTAGTTCGAATTATTATTTTAATTACAATATTCGCAGACTCTCGTTCATAATAGCAAAAAAATAATCTAAATAGTATTTTTAATATATATTTATAGTTGTCTTTTAACTCGACAAATACGTTTTGTTATTGACCCAAATTATAAAGTAATAATTTCTAAGGAACTGGATTCAGTTACAATTGTAATTTAATCTTTTCGAGAATAACTTTTTGTTACGAAATGTATTAATTCTCATTAATTTAACAACATATTGTATTTCTCTGCTCCGTGGCAGTTGAGATATTTAGGATGCGTGTCTATTTGTATATATTACTGTAATAATAAGACGCACAGACTTGCCTCCATCTAACTTCATTATCGTATAAAATAATTATAAAATCAGTGAAATGTCGGCGAAGTAGTTTTTTTGGTTTAATTGCATTCATATGAAAATTTATATGTAAAAAAAAAGTACGTTTTATAAAGTAACAGAATTAATTGATATAATTTATTTTAATATCATCATCTTCCGTGACAGAATTATGTGACGTTTTTGTGAAAAAATATACTAAAACTTTAAGATACTGACAATATTGTTGATGAATATAAATGGTATAGTGATTTAATATCGACAGTCGGAAGACAATCCTCGTCTTCGTTAAGTCAAAAGGCTACTTATTATTTGTTTGAGATGGATCAGATAGTTCTCTAGATAGTTCAGATTTTTCTCCATGTTTGTTTTCATGATACGAACTTAGAATTACACGAACTTTGTTCACCTCGTTTTACATATGATCATCGTAAGCTTTATAATTTAATTTATTATATAAAAATTATACATCTTGTCTCCCGTCTGCTATATCTCTTATTACTCCTAGACTATTATAGGTCCGTATTTACACGAACAAATAATGGTAATTGGACACATAATGTTTAATTCTATTGACGTAGGGAAATTATGTTTGCTCTGGCAATATACTTGTAGTATTGAATCAACAATTTCACTGGAATCATTGTACTGTGGACTGAGGACGTTTGATATATTTTTATATGATCTGAATATTATATTCAAATAAAATAATATCATATTTCGCATATTAACTGCTGCTAAACATTAAAGGTTATCACATACATGTCTTTAGTGGGTTAATGGCTTTAATGTTGTATTAAAAAAGCAATAATTATAAAGATATAAAAAAAGTATACATTTTTTTACAACTGACCGATTTCTTCTTGAATATCTTCTTCTAAGTTTCAACATTATTAGAATAAAAACAAATAAATTTAGTATAATAGTCGTATATCTGGGATAGGATAATAATAGTTCTATATAACACGTGGAAGCAAACAAGTCCTTGTATTTATTAACTGTAATAGGGACCTTCAGCGCAATCAATTAATAAGTTCAACGACCTCCAACACCTATTGCGCCAGATTAACTTAAATTATCTAATATAAGAACAGACAGTGCGCAATTCACAACACAATATGTCACAATAGACATCAAAAGGAATTGAATATTGTGGTATATTTGATACTATACATTTAGCATATAAAAATATGTTCAAAAATTAATTAAGTTTAATTAAATGTGAAAATAGTAAAATATGTTAAATTCTATATTAATATTTATTCAGTAATTTTATTCCCACGAATATTTTTTAACGTGGTCGCTCGAATCCTCTGAGTCATTTCATCTTTGTTTTGATTTTACTGTTATAATTATGTATAGGTATAACACAGAGTTCAGAATACGAATACTTGGAATGATAACGATTAACGGTACTCGTGGTACTTTTATAAATATTATTATTTTTTGCATACTTAATCAAAACAGACGCATATTACATGTGTTTTTAAAAATCGTGAAATTTCAGTTAAACGAAATATATATCCAAATAAAATTTGACTTAATAGTAAGCGTAATGCTATCTATACATACATATGTATGTTTTGTCAGTATATTCATAATATTATAATTAAAAAGATATGTCTGCTGCTGCCATAGCATTTCATGTTATAAAATAAATTTTCAATTCGTTCAATGCAGTTATAAATTAAGCAGGGGAAACATTGTAAAGTTCTTTGATGTCAAAACCAAGCGTCACATATAAATTTGATAGCGAAACAGTTTTTCTGATGTAATTATTTTATAATAAGTTTTAAACTATGTTTTTCAATTTACTTTGAAAGTAATTAATAAAAAAATAATTAATTGGGTGGGGGTTGGAGCGTTAGAGACCTCACTGGCCCGACTCTATTACTAGAAAATGTTACTGAACTGAATTGAAACTTATTGAAATTCACTCATATTTAATCAGCAAAGAAAGTTACGTACCTATATTTGACTTGCTACTTTTTATAATTTGGACTTAAATAATAAATGAAAAAAAAATGTCGGTGATTTGTAAACATATACATATGTTCATATGTCAAATGTCATACATATATATACATCAAAAATAACTGACCAGTATGCTAATATCTAG
>DVQP01001748.1:0-14427 GCA_018231745.1 Danaus eresimus
TATATATATATATGTATATATATTGAATTTGTCAACATTTATTGCTTACGAGCGAAAAGGTTGTCGATTCTACAGTATCAAACAGCTGAAAGGGAAAAATTTAATTATCTGGCGTTATGATGAAATTCACTATCTGAAATACCATAAAGAATCCTTGGAGCACGGCATCCGAGCCCGGAGCCTGCATCCGACGGGTTGTCTGAAACGTATTTTATCGTCAAATCCGATAAAAATCCAATTTTGCCGCGTCGCCCACTTGTGACGTCACGCATGTCGGATGACGTCCACACGTGACGCCGCTTTGATAGGTTTTAAAGCTCCTTTGTCTATGTTATCTCGAAGCGATCAATCCAATAGCCGTGTGACATGTTGTTGTTGTTGTTGTGACGATTCAATATATGTTTATGTTGCTGTGTAGCGCGAGGGTGCTGCTCGCAACGATGCCGAGCGCGAGCGTCGCGCGCGCGGCGACTGGGAGGCGAGGGCGCGCGCTGCGGAGGCCGACGCCACGCGTCTCACCGGCAAGTTGCACGCTGCACAACGAGAGATTGCCAGGTAACAAACAACTTTCATTGACTAACCTTCGTAACCTTAAAAAGGAATTATCTCCCAATATCTGTGAATCCCGATCATCTACGTTATCCTTATTTTGGAGTCCATTAAAATGAATATAGACGAAAAATTGAATTCACCTAAAGGGACCTGCTTAAATTGGGTCAAATCAGTTCGGATCGCTGCCGTAAATCAGTAATTTCAAACAGTAACGGCCCATCGGCCAATCGGAAACGCTTATCGCTACCAACGACACCGCTCCGATTACTGAAGATATAAATTCTAAAACTCAACTAAACTTCTTTAATTACCGCAATGAGGAATCGGTCTGATATCGGAAATCGTCACAGAAGATATTCATACTTAAAAATCTATAGCTTCATCAACATACCTGTTGTGTGTATATTTGTGTATTATATATATTTGTGCTTTGCACACATCCTGTTACAAACAATGGTTATTTCGTTAATACTATCACCTCTCAATTGAATCGATTGCAAATGGATTTTATGAGGCCATTAACATTAAACATGGATTACAGTCAATTATACAGAACAAGAAACGATTTCCCTTTAATGTACACATTACATTGTTCCGTATATATGTAAAATGTTTTTGTTAAATATTTTTTTGTAATATATATGTATAGTTTTTAAATTAAGTTCAATCAATTGTATTTACATGCTTGATACAGAACACAATTTCTACGCAGACGGATAGTTTTCGTTTTAAATATGTCTTTTGTTTTATATCACTAGACGTGTTGAGTTATATTCATTTAATGACTGGCTAAGCCTTTCGCCGAGACCAAAATAAATAATGCTGTAGTCAGCGTACCGTCACAGGATTTGTCCTCACCGCTGCGAACTAGCATCTGGTGAAGAGAAAAACACTCGGGGACCTTTAGATAAAGCGATTAATGCGGTCTAAAAAACATTAATAGGGTTTTGTTTTTTTTTTTTAACCCCCCGCAACAAAGTCCGGTGTTGGGTGTATTATGCCAAACTAGTTGGCCATAAAAATAATTCGAAATACAAATTATTTAGCGTTATATTTAAATTTGTATTTTTTTGACGTTTTTCATGTGCGAAGATTTATGAAAGAACCGTTAGCTTCCCGTATTTAGTGTGACGATGCAGACTTGGAGTAAGCGTTATATGACTTATGCCAATCGATTACGAGAATTTTAAGGATAGAATCTAATAAATTATTTATTTCTCATAGCATATGCACCTTTGTCGGTATATTTATATTTCCAAACGAGTTTTAAGAATTTCCTAGAAAACACAACTTAACCGTGAACTTCATCTTCCGATCCCGACCTAATCCACGGTCTATTTACGGGATCCCCCTTCAAAAACTTATAAATAATAAACGGGAGATGTAGGAATCATCATAAAAACTTATACACATATCAAAATAAACCTTAATGTTGTCATCATAGAGACGCTTATCACAAACTGTGAAAAATCAGCTACTAAACAGATATAAGAGTATATTCGAGGGTAATAGCATTGTAAGCTAATAGATTTAAGGTACAAATTGTGTTGACAGACGTGTAGCACTAAAACGAATCCTTTATTACATATGATGCAAGATAATTTAATGTAGTTGGTGCACTTGAAACGTATGGAAGCTGGAGAAATTTCAATTTATATCCAGGGCTTATTTTGATGATGTTTTTAAAGGAATATTTTATATAAATCATGTTACTCTAACTGTCTCGTAAGCTAATACAGTTGATATCGAAATATGCTATATATTGTCCTCTAAACTCAAAAATAATGAGACATCCGATCCTCAGACAAACACCCTTGAAGTAGGGGAAAACGCAATTCAATACTTCTAAGTGGTTAACAAAATCTCTACTTATAATTTCGAAACGTTCCACAAATAGGCGATCAAATAACATAATCTCTGCAAGTTTCATTATTTTATAACTTTGTATACCGTAAAAAGGAATGTTATATAGTATCTAATATTTTTAAATGTTCCAAATGACGAATATTTTTTGATACACTAGCTGTTGCTAACGGTTTTGGCCTTATTTTAAAAAACTCTTGATGTTAACCTTATATTGATGATAATTCTGCATTCAAAGATCCAATTTGTCGAAGATTCCTCAATCAGATCCTGACTTGACGACAATGAAACACCTTTAAGACGAAGATAGTTCTTTAGATAAAATAAACACCAATAACCGGCCTTTAATTTAAGGAGTTATAGAATAACAAATACGTAGAGAAATTATAAGCTTTCTTTCGTTTTGAAATCGGTTAAAAAGTAGCGTAAGTTCCTCTATCTAAAACTGCCTAACTACGAGTGAAATTTCCGTCAAAATACCTCCAGTTGTTACAGAGGTCAGCCTAAACAAACAGACGTACAAAATTTTAAAAATACATTGTTCGTGTTCGTACCGTATATATGTACGTTCAACATTTTTTTTCCATACTACTTTGTCTTCAATTCTGCAAGATGTCCTGTGTCTATACCAGATGTCGTGTTTAGTTTGTGTATAGACACACGACATCATGTCCTATAATTACATCTTATTCAGCCGATTCTGTTTTAATATGATCTCCCTCGTTCTTTATATCGCGGGTGACGTCAGATATCCGACCCGGCACGATAATTGTCCCGGTGATCGTTCTGTTTGTCAGACGACACTGAGGAGTTGGCGCTCCCCGTTTTTATGCTCATCTTAAATTATTGCAACCCGAGCTATCCTCGAAGAATTCATTAGGAAAGCAAACACTTAACAAAGCTTTGCTATTGTTTTATACATAAAAAATAAAAACGTGAAATATTTTGAATATCTTGCTTCATTATAATTCATAATCTCATCCTAATTCTCTCACATCATTCGAGAGAGTATTGACTATAAATTTTAGACAAATTTAATTCAAAGTTAAAATTTACATAACAAAACAGGAATCCAATTAAGCATGATATTACAAGGATGATTGAAATCGCCCTTTAGATAAGTTATTGTAATGGACACTGTTTCATCGATGGTTGTTGGGACACGTGTTTACTATCATGGGTTATTTTAAAACCAGCTAAGCAGCATCAAGCGTATTGAACTAACTAAATTAATACTAAACAAGGCTAATGTTTTAGACATATAACAAATATTTACGGTCTCCACAGATAATTAAATTTAAATAATATAGTGTCATCATTTATGAAATTTTTCATCTGTGGGTTGTATGGTCAAATAAATATTTCTATCTTTGTATTCAATAAGATATATATTATTAGCCAACATATTAAGAGGTTTGTTCTGTACGGAATAATTAGGAGGTGGTTTTAAATATCTCGCTAATTGTTTCATGCTAATAAAAAAAAATAAGAAAAGTAACTAAAAGACAACATAACTGAAGTTGTTACAATTATTCTATTTACTATATAAATACGAATACATTTTATTATATATACTTTTTATATGTAGCTTTATTTTCTATCACTATGAAATATCAAAATGTCGCTTTGAGCTTTATTATGGTGCAAGAAATAAAACACAATACATGGTAAGAGAAAAAAATCTTTATACACACAATAATTATTAATCACTTTGACAACATTATAAAGATTAATAAATTCATTGAAACCAAATAGAATTCCTTAACAATAGAATCACCTTGTATATTAAAATAAACCGAATATAACAGACAAACTTCTTTTAATTGGCAACACCCGCAATATAAATAACACTATGCAAACTACAAACCTGGCAGCACTCGTCAATGAGAATTAAACGAAAGGCGTCCCCTCATCCTTGTCACATCTTTACCAACATTAAAAAGCTGCTGAAAATTCATATAGTGAACTCTGTTTCGTTACAACAAAGGCTGTTTTTGTATAATATAAGTTTTGAGAATGGATTCCATTTGTCCAAACAGTTTCTTGTCGTCCTTTCATTTGTATGTTTGTTCTAATACGGATCGCAATTAGCTCCGTGAATATAGTATGTTTTTTAATATCAGTGCAAGCGTACAATTTAATTATCTGTGTTAATTAATATGGCGGTTAACTTTGAATTCGTTTTATACAATCCGTACACGGCTTTTATAAGCTTTTAGAAAGTGTTTTTCGGTTGGTGAAATACAATTGTTATGGTCTATAATAATTCACAAACAACGCTTGCATAGAATTAAATATCATTAGTTAAAAAAGCTATCGCATCTGAAAATTTCTATTTATCGATATAATTAATCGATAGATATTTTACGATAAACTATATTTCTAGAAATAAATATATTAAAAATTTGAATTTTTAAGCAAAATGTAATGTTTTCAAAATAAAGAGATCCCTTTGTAAGCGGGGAGAACGCATTTGCATGCCATGTAATTCTCCGTTTTAAATTTAAACAGATTTGGCCCTCAATAGCATAAATCACTGTACACTGCACAGGAACTACACCCCCGTTTCGAACCACGTTTTGTGTACTAACTTACACTACTATATATATGTAGTAGTACATAAATAATATGAAAATTAATAAAAAAAATCTATACAGAGAAATGCATGGACACCTGGTTTAAATCTCATATGTCACTTAACCTATTGACGTAACTGATTTATTACTAACATTATATTAATTGTATTTAAGTCTTATATGTACATATAAAAATATAGATAGTATATTTTCTTACTATGTCTATGATATCCAAGTTTTATTCGCTTCATTTATATTCCGCTCGTGTTATCCGACCAACGCAGAGGTAATATCGATTTCTATTGACCTTTGCTTTCGGCTACGAACACTTCATTTTGATACACCAGTGTTCCAAACAAAAATATACTTGAAGCTATATATAAGTATAGTTTTATGTAGTATTCAAATTATATGTATATTTCCTCTGAACTTGCAACAAACTTGGATTTCATATTAGAAGTTGAAATGCAGCGAAATGATTTTTGCATTCAAAAGTCCGTCGTTGGAATGAGAGTTTCAGAATCTCGGTCCCTGACTTAGAATTTTTTTGCGCTTTTTCGTCTCAAGAATGATACCGGTAAGTAACATGCGAGAATATTGCAATCTTGGCTCATATGAAACTCTTCCTACCTTATGAGAGCCTAGTACATCCTACTCATAAGCTACTGTCCTACTAATTAAGAGAAAATTCCGAGAAACATATAAATTTCATTAATTATGATTAATAAAACGATCCAAGCGACTGGAGAACGAATGAGTGAAATAATGAGATGCTGGAATGAGTGAAAGAATGAAAAGTATGAAGCGTACAATAATATTACGTTCCCACGTAGTAGATTACGTGAGATATTGCGAGGGTGTCTTATCCTTAACTTTCTACGCTTTCATAATATTATTTCAAAGAAAAACAGCAAAAAATTAATCTGTTGCAACTTCTATAGTATACAGAAAGTTAAACTGTCTGATTTTTATGTCCTTATTAAGAGGTAATATATAATATATATAAAAAGACAAACACAGCAAAAGCTACCATAAGATACATTACTTACAAGGGAATGCAACAAGAAATCAGGGTGCATACCGTTTCCTATAAGATATATGATTTTAATAATCGTCAAGATTGCTCTTAGGGTCCGGGATATTCCTTCAAGTGCCCCCTAGGGAATCATGTCTTGAGATATTGTCCTTCCTATTTCATTTGTAAAGCCCTCTTGATGTATGCCGCATTGAAACGGTTCCCGTCTTGAAGAATTGTCTTTTATTTGTCCCTCTGATCTGTTCTTTAATAAAAATAAGAATAAAATGTAAATAAATTCCTTCATTGTTTCGTTACGTTCCTTAAGTGATCATATACTTTGTTACTTGTTTTCATTGGAGTGCTTTTTAATTTAATGATATCTCAGAATGGAAGTAAATTGTTAATAATGGGAGCTATTTAATTAATGCTTTCTGTTATAAGCGTACAATATGTTACAGGGATAACGTCATATCATGTAGCATAGAGTAATTAAGTGAGCGTTAAACACACGTCACAAAATGGCGGCGTACAGAAGATGGCGGACAAAGTGACGAGACTTTATTAGTGCAACGTGCTGCAGTGGTTTCTTAATAAACGTCAGGGAGTATGTCTTTGACGTCAGGCAATTTGTCGATAATTTTATTTCAACTAAAACGCTGTTAGGAAACTTAAAATCTATGATGGAAAAGTTTATCAGAAAAGGGACGGGAGTTGATTTTATAGGTTTTTTTTTTAAATTAAAGTAATTAAAATCTACGTTTCGGATAAGCTGGAAGTTAGTTAAAGTTATACAGGAAGCTTGCAGTAATCTTAGGTATCAAATTAGAGAAACTAAGCTACATTGTGAAGTTAGTGTTATCTGAAAATTTTGTGCAAATACACATACAGTTCACAGCAGTTTAATCTGATCGAATATCTTAGGATTATTTGGTTTCTAATTATAAGCCACGCCAGCTCGGAAGACGTCTTAATCTACAAACAAAACTTACATACATTTATATATATTACTTATACCAACTTAGTTGCGTACAGATAATAAAAAGAAATCAATAATATAAAAAGAATTCACTGTAATAAATTTAAGTTGAAAACATTCGATCAAGGTCTGTCGTGAAGCATGAAATAATTTTCACTACAATACCATTCATCCATTGATTGAGAGGTTTCATTCAGTCATTCAATCCATCGCGAACACAATGAGTGAAGTTTGTCGGTGTTTGTGGTGCAATTCGCATCATACTGAAACTTTGTTCCACATTGTGTCCCATTGACATAGACTCCACGTAAAGATTCAGTAGTTATAATTTCAGTTATTTGTTTTCGTCTAACTTGTGTTTTGAAACAATAAAACGTGATTGAGAATGACGAAATATTTTCCATTGATTCCTATTTGTATGGCTATAATTTTATCTTGTAAAATTTAATATAACCTTACTGTACGAGATATAATCGAATATTAAATGTTGTTTAAACGGAATCCTACAAGCAGCATGAGCCGTTGTTGATTATGATATATGTCTGC
Organism: Danaus eresimus; assembly: GCA_018231745.1. Classification (NCBI taxonomy): domain Eukaryota; kingdom Metazoa; phylum Arthropoda; class Insecta; order Lepidoptera; family Nymphalidae; genus Danaus; species Danaus eresimus. The sequence continues at coordinate 7,532 of DVQP01001748.1, forward strand.
AAGCAGTGTTATGGAATTAGTGGGAACAGACGGACATATAAATTAGTTTAGCGAGCCATGTGCTGCTTGACACGACACCGGTTAATGTCCTAGGGTTACCTGGTGTAATAAAATTATATGAATATGAATAATTCAAATTCAGCCGTTGTGACGACTTGTTTTTGCTTTTATTATCGCGCCTGCAATTTTATTTACACACTGTTCCTTTTAAACATATTTGCTATAATACTCACAGATGGTTATTGCAAATTACGTGTATAAATAACACAGTAAAAACTCTGACTGGCAAGTCAGTAAATACTATTTACAACCCCTTGCAAAACTGTTACCACAACTGAATTTGTAACTGCACCCTCTGCCTCAGGGCTGCTATAAACATTTGAGGGGTGTTATGTGAAGTGTATCCTATGAAAAATATTTTGGACTGCATGTGCATTTTATTGATCCCAGACCGTGATCGAAGATATAAAACATAATCTATTGCGTCAAATTCTAAAGACATCCACGCGTGGGTGATTAATTGCTTTGAATATATATATATCTCGTATAACCTAACGTTGAATCCAATTGCGTATTTCAAGCGGTCTTTTGTTTTATTCCGTTTGTAATGCAAATGTCTGAATTACCAACTAAGACGTCCTCCATCAGATGACAATTAAATTAAAACGAGTCAACTCGTAAAATGTAAAAACTTTGTTATACAGAATACCATTTTAACGCACTTTCAACTTTTAATCGTTTTAGAGTCTTATCAAGTTCTGGATACTTTGAAGCTTCTTTGGTCATAAACATGAATATACATAAAAAGGCTAATACACTCAAAATGTTGGATTCAGTCTGAATTCTATTCGTCTACTTGACGAAATATGCGCTGATATTTCACTGACAACATAAATTCCATTACAGAGTTTAGCATAGCTTACGTGATATTTAATACACTGTGGAATGTTATAGCAAAAAGGGCTGCACGAAAATCTACCAGTGTATGGTGAGCTTATTGAAAAAATTCATCACAGGAATGTCGAGAGCAAATACAAAGGTTTGAAAAATGTTGCCCATTACATCTATTTTTGAATCTCATTGTTCGATACAGGTGCACGCAATTAAACGACAAATGGAACAGGACTGATGTCAGATTAGGAATTGTTGTATTGTTCCTCTTTTGACAAAGAAAATTAATCGTCACATGGCAAGGGCTGTGTTGATGGAGAAATTTTAAAATACCGGTTCACTTATGCTTCAGTATGTTAATTCATTGAAATCTTATGATTAAATTATACTTGCTTTGGTAATTTAAAACCATGAAGCTGAGTCATGCTGGTGAGGATTATCCAACAATCCAAATAAAGTAAAAACGATGCAAATAATTTGCATTTCTATTTTCGGTTTATGCGATAATAGGGTGACCATGCCGTCAGGTGTTCCAGTCAGCGTGCAGTTTATGGCCGTCATATTTCAATGCCCCTGAAAAAGACGCCCCCACTGATTTGCATTTGACAACGGCTCCACGTAATAAGCAAGCCCAATTTAGCAGTTCTGCAGGAAATAGAACTTATATAAATTTCTCTGAGTTTCATCGAATTTGACTTTTTATTTTATGAAAGAAATTATTGAGCCATTTCTTCTTGGCTTGAATTTTACTAGGTCTTACAAAGGTCAAGTTAGTTTGGATAACTCTAAATGTTTTTAATTTTCTATCATCGTCCCATCAACAGCAGGTCATTGGCAGGCCGTGGACCACCCATGGCTATCAATTGACCACTTAACGTTGATCATACCATCGCCGCGTATCCTGTCTCAATTATCCTCGTTTTAGGGCCCTACCGGAAGCCCTAAGGCGATCTCGCCTCGCAATTCAAACATGTTACTGTGTACGACAATAATTCCCAACTTTGTCATTAAAACTCTGCCCTTTAAAAACAGAAGCGTTATTTGTCCAAGTTTTTAATTGAAGTCCAGATTACAGGCGTTTTTTCATATTATTTTAAACGAATAAAACATGCTACTGGTTTTTCGAAAAAAGAAATAATTTTAAGATATTTAATTCATAATAAAATTCTCGGAATATTGTTCTCCTAATATGATTAAGTTCAATGTCCGTCATATCACTTTGTTAAATAAAATCAAAGCCTCACGTTACGCTAGAGGCGTGTCGTCAGGCTGCCTTTGACGGCACACGCACCTCAGTTCACTTTGTAGTTCGTTTTTGTCAAAGCCCTCCGACACATTCCCAATAAAAAGGTCGCATTAGTTTTCCTTTCAGAACCTACTTGAAAAATATGTTTCAGCCAATTTCAAAAATTTTCTTCTTCAAAGCAATGAATTTTATTGCCTGGTTATCGTTTGATTTTGATACAGTTTTCAATTTATTTACCATTATTAAAAAATATATTTTGTGCCGTTAGTTACCCCAAATACACTATACATAGACAATAATTAATTGTTAATTTATAAGGTTTAGAGGACAATTAATATTCATAAAGAGTTCATATCTTTGAAAGCTGTAGTGAATGTTTTGTGAATACAAGTGACATCCTAATTGTGCTTCACTCTTTGTAACAAATAACGACCACTTAAAAGTTTCAGTTAAAAACTGTCCCCCGCTTTCCCGTCTAGACCGTTTGCAGGTGTCCTGGGGCAGAAACTTCGGCTGGGAAATTCAAAGGTATTGAGCGTTGCAATTTAAAGTTTGTTAGAAAAAAATTGATCATATTTAAGCCGTCACAGATGTATTAACAATTGCGAATAAAAGATGCGATCTTTTTTAAGTTATCTAGTAGTCTCCAGTCGTGGCACGATAAATTTAATTGTTTACATCAAAAGAAACCGCTGTGTGTTTTGATGAATACAATCTATTCATAATTATAATTCGTGTTTAAAATCCTAAACCGTTCCAAACGCATTGAAAGCCGACACCAAACACGGCTAGTCACACTTTCAATACAAATTCAAATTAGGTGCGAAGTTTTCAAAGAAAACACATTTACATCTGCTTTGTACTTCGGAAGTATATTAATTGTTATGGTCGACTTAATCGTTACGTTTTGAAGCCGTTTCGACTTGATTTTTTTTTGGCTTAAAGTGAATATTAATATAAGGCGACATTAATTTTACAATCGAATAGATAGTTTGTTTGTTGTGACTGAAGACGGTCAAATTATAAAAAATTACATTAATAGCGAACAGTGAGCATTTTGCTTTAGTTTATTAAAGTAAGTATTTATATATACATATACTTAAATAAAAAACAGATCTGCACGGTGCAGCTTATTGCCATTGGCACCCCTTCCCTTTGTTTGCATAACTCACTAAAACGCACCCCACTAATGAAAACCTGAGGGAAAATTCGGGAAAACTCATAATAATGAGGGTTGCAGCCCGTGGGGGTGATTGGATTTTGTTAATATTTGAAAGTTTTGATAAATCTTACATAATAAAAATTAAACCTCCTCATTATTTAATTTTAATATTATGATTTATAAGTTTTATTTTCTTATATGTATTTTATATATACGGCAAATATATCCGTATAGTTTATTGATTTATTTGTCACCAATTATTATATTCACACGCAATTTAAAACGAAAATACAGCATGTGTTAATTACGCTAACAAACATTTATACAGTATCCACAGTGAGTGGTTGATTTAAAAGCATTCCAATGAAACAATTGAATATAAAAGTAACGCCCTGTAGATGCAAATATAAATTCAAAGGCCAGCGCGTCTCAAATTGTGCGAAATACAAACTTATGCAGATTGTAGACAGATGTCGCCCCTCGCTTATCGTATGGAGATTAAAATGGAAAACCCTGTGTTTATAAGTTTAGCCCCACCTGAATACTCCTCGCATTGGAAATTTAACGTCTACCAATTGTAGTAAAATAGCTATCGAACAAAGCGTGACATTACTTTTTTATTGTTTTGTTTGTTATTTCATCAAAGTTTAAATATTTTTTGTTTGAGAGCTATTAAATAAAACAATTTATTTCGGACAACCGACCGAGTCTTTGATGATTATTTTGTTTTAGTGGAAGTTTCTATTATTTTGCAGCAGCCGTGATCACGAGCGGACGAGATGAAAGGGCCTATCAGTTAGTCTTATTATTTGTCATCTAACACCTGAGCTTTGTTACTGAGATCACGAATTTCATAAATGGATACCCCAGTTACAAGACAGTTTCAAGCAACCTTCTCTTGAAATAGAGCCGTTTTTAACCTCAATGGTATATCCGAAAAACATTGTTTTATTTTAGACGTGTACTAAAGAAATCTTAGCTAAATGAGCTTTATTCAGTTCGCAAACATATTTTAGGCATTATAGGAATCGTTTTTGATGACTGGAACATCACTGGAACTGTGATGAAATAAAAAATGCAGGAAAGAACAAATACTTTCAGTTAACACATTTTTTTGAATGTCTGTATTTCTATCGGAATCTTTTTTTAACTATTTCAAGTTCAGATCAAATCCAATCAAATGTTTTTATTTATTTCTTTTATTATAATGCTAAGAATTAGATATTTGCAATGGAATCGTATTTCTAGAATAGAAGTGAATGGGTTGTTGTGTAAATATTTGTGCAGTATTATAATATATTTATCCTTTATTTGCATATTTAAGTGTACACTATTAATGTCTTAGTATAGAATAATCAACGTAGTACATAAAGACATTATTTTATCTTTTAACACCAATTAATATATTATATATTACAAACAGTTTTGATATACATATATAGCGTACTTAATGCAATTGGACAGGTTGTTTTTGTGTCACTAAAAAGCATTTTATTATATAAAGTGTACTTTTTTCACTATACATTTTATCAGATATTTTAATTGGACATAATAAGAGGAGATATTTCTCGAAATCTTTCAAGTATGAACGAGACGTACAAATACGATTTAATTACGAACATCAGACCAAGTCGACAAACATTATTATCGCTTATGAATATTTGACGCTTAATCGAAACTTGTATCTCAAAAGTAAAACATTAAATCTCACAACCGAATGCCATTATAAACCTTATCACTTGTATGTAAAGGCCAAATTTCTTCGTATCTCAGTCCCAGGTGAAAGCACTAATAAATTATTTACGTGTGCGTAAAACTCTCCCCTAATTTAGGTAATTATTTGCGAAGGGAATCCGCTATTCAAACATTAAAGGGAAGTTTGAAATTTGAAACATTTACTGAATATGATGCGGTGCGGTTGAATAATTGACGATTATTAGATGCTGGCATCGAAACTAACTTATCTATAACTTGAAGTACACGAGATAAAATCAAACTCTATTATAGTTCTTGGTTATTAAAAAAAAACTTAAGGTATTAGTTTGATTTAAATTAATACTCGCTAGTCTGAGATGTCATCAGTATGAGGTTAAATTGGAAACAGAATCTATTTGGTGCTTGAAGTAATGTTTAAACTCTAAAAACGGTTACTCCACAAAAAAGAAAATGTTGACAACAGAGTGACTGTTGAAAAATAAAATATAGTTAAATATATTAACTGACAAATATACGGAACTTAAAGGTTCAAGCAGATTGAGGTTGCATGAAATCAGAGCACAATATACGTAATCTTCTCTCGTAATGAACATTTCAAACGTGTCTATAGAAATAGGCTTTCGCGCTTATTCATTCCGGGTCTATAGCACCCCATTAGCATTTAAAGGGTTATAGTCTTTTGTAGACCTTAGCTTTAATCGGTTTGCGGTTGACGCATGAATTTGAGACCTCAACTGATACGTTCACAGACGCGTAGTGTGGTCTAAATCATGAAATACTACTAAAACAATAAAAGCGTATTTGGAAAAAGCTGTATGAAAAATACGGTTTTCTAAATATATTGCTTCTTGTTAAAAATCATGTAGGATGCTTTGTTTCATATTTTAAATACTTATTCCAATTACGTTCTTATTCCATTTGATTTTGACTCCATGTGGAATTCATTTACAAAACACCTTGCACCTGTGATATGCGCCAGCGTTTCTTGAAGCAAGGATCTAAAATAATACAATGTGCTATAGCAGTTGATGTCTCTTAAAAGGCGGCTTTCCGTGGAGCATTGTCTGTGTCCTTTGTTCATTTTATTGACTGCTTGAAATACCGCGCGGCGCGTGCTTGGCAGCTATTATGATATGGCGAGTGTTCATGTCTTTTATGTATGAAATTTATTTTGTCGATCCGTGGAATTATCGGAGCGAAATGTAAATTCTTAATACAGCAGTTTTTCTACTCTACTCTTTTTTTCTGACTCGTTTCGTATCGCTTTAACGACTCTATCGCTTGGTATGTGAAATAAAAATGTTTCTTATTTATCATTTTCATTTTAAATAAAATATCAAAGTTACTCGATATTTAAATAAAAAACATTTTGTATGTACCCGCGAGCATTAGTCTTTTACACAGTTTTATGGTTAACCGAAGTTTTATTCGATTGGCTGGATGATTTCTATGAGATTTTTTTTTTGCACCAACGATTTTTTTGTCGGAATAGACAAATCACATCCTTTATCTATGACCTAAATTTATCTTGGCAATATTTTTCGTATCTCTCTCAAAATTTTTCTTATAACTTGCCTTAGCTTTCATCGTAATTTTAATCAAGAGTTACATACATACAGTAGACACGTCGACGTGCCTATATTTATGGCAAATTAAAACAGAAGCGAACAGAACATCTGTCAACAAGGTGCAAGTCGCCCTTGCTATAAATCTGAGATCAGGTGCCCTCGTACAGCTTCACTGGTTCCTGGATGCCATGGAATGGGTATATGGATTAAATTGTCTTAATACTCGTATTATTAAAACATGACACTATTTTGGTTTGAATATATATATATATATATATTCAAACAAAAATAGTGTCATGTTATATATATAAAT
>DVQP01001749.1:0-14427 GCA_018231745.1 Danaus eresimus
TTAATTATATTTTCAAAACAAACGACTTATTACCTATTATTACATACACCCTTTTTTCAAAAGAAACTTTGTTTAGTTACGTTTTTATTTAATTCTTTATTACTATGTCAGCAATAACTTTTTGACTTTTTATTTGAAAGAAGCAGAATGTGTGTAGGTATAAACTTATTATTGTAATGTCCCAATTTTAATTTATTTTTCACTAAGGCGAAAGGAATTATCTATCAGACTCAAATATAATATTATCAAAGATTATTTTTTTCGGCGACGTAAAGTTTTTTTTTCATACAATGTATTTTTATCAACAACTATTTTGTATCCCAATAAATATAACACGAAATAATTTTATTATTACGTCAAAAAATAAAAGGTTGAATAATGTTTTTTAACGGTTTAGACCTCTAACATTATGTAAATGTAAATTAAAATTTTTCATACACAGTTGTTAAATTTTAAATTTAAAGCATGTGTGCATTTTAATGTAAAAAACTATAAATAACGGCAAAAATTTACATAGCACTAAAGGTCATATTATTTTAAATTCATTAGCCCACTAAACTATGAAGAAAGAGCTATGTCGTGTACACCTTTATAGGGTTTGAGAGTTTTAAAATTCTGATATATAAATATTCTTAACAAGTCAATTTGATCGACTTTAGATTTGAAAATAAATATTGTTTTGATTTTTTACTACTATGGTTACAAATAAATGTTGGTAAAAATGTATTATTTTCAAAATTTCCAGTTAAAATTCAGATATTATGAAATATAATCTCCAAGTGTATGAAGATGTTCAGTTCCCTTTAAAGTGAATTTGAAAGTTATCCTGAATACTAAATAAAACCGATCCAAAAAGTTTTGTTTAATATTGCGTGTTTGATATGATTATTTGGAAAGAGATATAGAAATTCTGTTGCAATAAATGTGATATAACTTATTTTATCTGTAATTACAAAAAACAAAAAAAATATATTTACATTGAGGAGATGTAAAGGTTTTTATATTTTTAATTAAATATTTTTGGCTTAATGTTCATACGAGCGAATATATGTTTACACTGTTACTCTGTGAATCAAGCTTGACTATATATCAATGTCAAAAAGTGAAGTTGTTGATGTACATTTTGCCATGAATATTAATGTTTTTTTTTTTGGCAAATTTGCCTTGTTATCCTTAAGAGAGTTTTCTGGAAAGAAGAAAATTGTTTATTATATATTGAAAATAGTTAAGAAACAATGGTATTATCTGTATGAGTGTATAGTTTTTTCTTTAATTATAAGAATAATATTATTATCAATGTATAATAATTTGATGTTTAAAAATTACTTTTTTGTACCGCATGCATATAGTTTTTACCCGTGAATCCGCCTTCGTGAACATCAGAGTTGCACTCAGGGAGAAATGTTTTAAGTGTGTAAAATAATACGTAGATATAGAAAAGGCTGAAACATACGTTACGTTGCAGTCTTTTCATTTTAAATGACCTAGATACCTACGGCAGCGCCATCTGTGAGGCTGATTTGTATATCTAAAGCATCTGGAGAGCAACTCAAATGCGAAGAAATTAGTATATAATCGAATAAAAGGTACTTCATTCTGGTTGTTCTCAATACAAGTATTAAAACGTATGATTATTTATCTTATATAGCTGAGATGGTGAGAATGCGGTACGTACACATTATTTTCGTTTCCAGTTGTTTGGTTATGAATTTCACCTTACTATAAAAAATCGCATTCGTGTAACTCATAATTATACATTCAATTCAGCTGTAACCTTACTACTAATTATTTCAGTTAGACGGCTGTTAAACTTGTAACAAAAGATAATTGATACAATTACTGTCGACACGGTGTACATCAAAATGTGATTCAGTTTAGCTTACATAGCCATTATTGTGCTCTAAATTAGACTCCTTTGCAAATTTAATATTATCCAGGTATTAATTCATGACGCTATATAGACGTTGAAATAATATTTGATACCTAAAATTTACATAAATAACATAAAAAATATTTTTCTCCTTTCATGATAATTTTATAAGATTTTAATGAAAATGCAAGTACGTTTGTTTAGTTGGCATATTTCAACTATATTTCGTAGGGCTATCTTTAAATAGTGGAACTCAAATTTGATATACAAGTTAGTTATTACAAAACGGCCTGGATGTGTTATATATTATACAAAAGCTTATCAAAAATTATAGCTTATATTAAATCACAACAGTATAATTTTTTGATTTCTTCTAAAAAAATTGAGTTAATTTAAAATAAATTTCATGAAAATATCTAAATACCCTTTAAGGACAATTTTTATCCAAAAATTATTGTTGAATGCTTTTTAAGCCTCAACGAATGTTAATAATTTACTCTTTAAGAATAAATTTTAGTAGACAGTACATACTTCAGTTATAAATTTTAATTATTTGAAACGACAGTGTTCTGTTTCTAGAAATTAATGGACTTGAAATTAGTACCTAAGTACTGAAGGTTAATAAAACTAATAATATTCCTTTTAGAGTTTGTCATATAAAAAGTCTTTAACAATTCGTTTAGTTAAATTGACTGGATATTTTAACATTGAAATATATTGTCAAATATTTCAACTCATAAAAACGTCTGTTTAAAATAAACTATTAAAATATCTGCTAAGTACAATGGGTCTTGGTGGATATAAAAGGTTTGAGATTTAATAAACCAGAGATCATTCGGTCTTCCTTAAATTGTCTGATTCAAAGTTAATATAGATTATTTTGTATAAGTGAGTGTTTTCATCCAACAAAGGCATCATCTATAAATTTTATTTAAGGACAAAGGAAATATTTAAACTCATATTAGCTATTTAGTATTCTAAAAAGTTTTCAATTATTGTCGAAATATCGCCCATAGTCTCTACTATATGTTTTTCCTATTATGTCATTACGTGAAACTATATATCATTGTTACATAAAAATATGCATGGTTTTATATTTCTTCATATTTTTATATTTTTCTATCATATATAACTACCACAACAAGCTTCTTTAAAACATAGGGTAAATAAAATGAATTGTAAATTAAATCAGACCCAGTTACAAAGCCTGAGATTTAATTGTCTTAAAAGTCTGAGAGAAAGTCTAAGATTTTATTGTCTTAAAAGAGTGATAAATTTGAGGTTCCATAATTATAGTATCTTTCTTCAAGTTCAAAATGCCGCGACAAATTGTAAATTTTATTACAAATTTTGTTATATAATATGTTGAAGCAAAATATCATTTTAGTTTTTACTTCACTGAATAATCAATTTTACTTTAAGGTATTGGAATGTCTGCTTAATGTGTTAGTTATTATTAATATTTCTAGTGATCTCTGATCTCATACTCATAGTAGTTGGCAAAAACCTCAACTAATCTCTTTTGTCATTAATTTTATAGATTATAAAACAAACACTTTAAAATACAAAAGAGTTTATATGACTTACATTCATACATTTTCATTATACAGATTTCAAAGAGACATTATTTATCTGTAATCATATTATTTATTATTATATAATGTTATAAAAATACAAATATATATAACATAATCCCCTTATTTATAACAATACAGATTTTGTTGATGTCTTTAATGTATACAAGAAGTAATCATAAAATTGAAAATGTTGTGTGCGAGGGGTGTCGCAAAAGAAGCTATACCATTTCGGATTGTAGTGGCCATTACCTGTGCTGTTGTTAGAGAAAAATGCAATTGAAATCAAAATGTCGCTTTTAATTTTCAAAAAGCAAAGCGTAAATTCGCATTTGTGGATAGTACGATAACTACCCGTCTAAAAGCAGCACTGATGCAAGTCTCCGCTTTGTTGTTCATACAAAGCATTCGCTCACACATGCTCCACAAACATTTTCTTTTGTCACTCGTCTATACATTAAAGGTGTACATTGAATGGTTTTTTAATACCTGCTGGATACAAAGTTAATTTATAGTGAAAGATACAATTTACTAAACCTGTATTAAAAGTTAAGCAGATTATATTTTATATGTATTGGTGGCATTGCATAAAAATATGTTGTTAATAGAGTCTGCATACATTTAGTCTCCCGGGTATCCGCGAACTGTTTCTTTATGCTACTTGATGTATTACGAGTTACTGTGCCCCGACTTTGTAATATGCCTACGATTTACTCTCGCTTTGTAAACAATTGCCAAGCAGAAAACGCGATGTCATGAAATGAGCTTCACTTGATTAATATTCTGCTTAAGAGCACACGAAGAACCAATTTTTGACATAATATTGTACGTTTTACACATTCAAAAAAGGTTGCGGCTTTGTAGTGTAACCATAGATTAAAAACACCTTTATCAAAAGATCAAAAGAAGACCTAGTATGAAGCAAATGAATCCGAATAGTATTGTATTCGTATTCGACATCTCAAGATTAAAGGCAGAGCAGACATAAAGAAATATCAATAGAATGGATATATGTAAATAAGTAACTAGTAAGTTTGTTAAAAAAACATGGTTTTGACTATTATAAAGACTATATCCTGTTTAAAAAATTTGGGAAATTAGGTTACCTTATTCACAGAAAAGTTTTTCACGTGACATCTTATAGATATCTCGGATATACAATAGCCTAGCTACAGTTGTCACTTCAACACAGTTTATAATGTTTATAGCATTTAGAAATTATATTTACCATAACATAACCAAATTAAAATATCTTTTAATGCCCACTAAATTAAAATTTAAAAAGTTATATTTTATTCAAGGAACTCTTTAAAAGCTGTAACAGATATGTTGTTTGAATAGCTGGCATATGTATGCAAATGAGGAAGACGACTTCCGTACAACGTACTTTAATAGATTATATAGTTAAACATAGTATTTTAAACGATTGCGATAAAAAATACTAATCATGAACACAATAATAAAAAAAAATTATACTCGTTTTTGTTATTGCTTGTTCAATTTGCGCCTACTGCTGCTTATTTTTTGTAATCGTTTTGTACTTTTTGCCTTATGACGCTGTGGGATTTAATTCTATTGGAATTTATTTTCCTTTATTTGTCTGATGGACTATTAGCTTTAAAAATAAGATAAATTTAAGTAGTGTGTACAATAGCAGGACATATAATATGCAGCGATAGAGTCATAATACATAAAGAAAGTTGAAGTATACATATAGCAATATTAAAATATACGAGTATTTGAAAGGTTTTTATTGTTTTATCGTGTTATTTTATTTATTAAAAAAGTACCAAGTAGGTTAGCAGTTTGTTGAATTTCTAAAGTGTATTTGTAAATAAATAAATTTCAGCTTCGTTCTATTTCACAAGGTAAATTTTTATAAGAAGTTCAACAGTAACTCCTAACACTTAGTATCTATGTTTATTCATAAAAATATTACCATAAATTACAAAGTTTCATCTTATTTCGAGAATATTTGTCAAGATTGAAGGCAACGTGTTTTCATTTAAGTTCATACAATATAAATACTGATGTTAATTGAAATTTATTCATTTTATACAGGATATACTAATGTAAGTGAACTGTTTTAACGCACAAATAAATGATAGTGTTGATTAACAACAACATCTATATTTGTGATTTTTTGCAAAAGAAGCTTAGTTATCTGATCTGACGAATCCATATTGAACCGCTTGCAGCTGCGCGGAATTCGTATCTATGGCTTTTGTGGCAAGCCGGAAAGGCACCGCATGATTTATGAGCTGATAATCGGTTAAATCATACACTCCCATTGACGTTATTTTACACTTGGAAATATTTCACAATAAAAGTTTTAAGGGTAAGTCAATATATTAATACCAGTGTGGTTACTAGGATATATTATCATATAATATAAGGTTTTACAAAAAATTCTTCAATCGATATTGACAAATTAAAATACAAAATAAAAACTACTAAATTCACAGATTCTAATCTTAATAGAGTCAGTAATGTTGCGTACCCTTAACAATTAACAGGGTTATCAATAACGGATATTAATTGTTTCTGCTTCCTCGGTGTTTTCGCTTGCGTTCGTTGTGGTTTAGTGTTGTTGTTGAGTATGGTTGAGTGTTACGAGATGGGTGATAGAGAGTGTGATGGGGATTGCCCGGGTGGGAAAAACGGGCAATTTTAGAGAGGGTATTTCTGGTGTGGACGACTCGATGTCGTCACGTCCGGAGTCGGAGTAAGGGGCCAAACGTCTTTTTGCGGAAATGTCTGGCTCCGATATCGAGACTGGGGGCGTGATGACACGAGGGTTGGAGATGAAAGGATAAAGAGGTCGAGGTAGGAATCTGAAACGAAACGCCAGAAGATACGTGAGCCAGCGGTAGGAGGAGAAGTCGGAGACTGCTTTCGACTCCTGTTTAGAAAGGAGCCTGGGAAAAGATAGAGACGAAAGGGCGAAAGGTAAAGTGAAAGAGGTCCCGTTGGATTTGGAGTTAATGGGGACGGAGGCTATTATAATTGAGGCCTAAAAACGCCTCAATCTTATTCGGGACCCAGCGCAGCTTGCAGGAGGTTATATTCTGGGGTCTGTCGGAGTATGGCCACGTACGTTGCTCCCGTTTTTGTTGATCGTTCGATGAGCCGCGGTATCAAAACCCTACTGCGCTCGGCGCAATGAGTTCCTGCGGTGAGGGTGGTTAGGGTGTATCGTACGGTCTCCTGAGCCGCAGCGACAGTTCTTGCCGGCGATCCGCCTTGGGATCTTGTGGCGTCAGTTCTGGCCGAGGTGTTCTCCTACGTCTCGGGTAGGAGAGCCCACGGAGAGAACCCTTCTTTGAAGGAGGTCCGGGTGGTTCGTCGGCAGGGGGAGTCACGCCTTATGCGGGAGTGGAGGGAGGATCTGGCGGGGCAGCCGTACGGTAAACGTATAACGGCTGCGCTCTGTCCGGTCCTAGAGCGTTGGATAAGGCGGAAGCACACCGGGCACAGGTGCTTCGGTGATTACTTGTGTCGTACGGCGCGAAGAGAGCCGGGACAAATCTGTCATGAGTGTGGCGGTGCGGATGATTCGGCCCAGCATACCCTCGAGGTGTGCCCGAAATGAGCTGCGCAGCGCCAAAACCTTGTGGCGCTGTTGGGTGGAGTGGAATTGTCGCTTTCGGGCATCGCGGAGAAGATGTCATGTCCACGAAGGAGGCATCTGAGCGGGTAATTTACGATGCGGCCGATACCTCCAGGCGATATCTACGCCTCCAATAGCGCCCCTGTTCTCCGGGCTTTGGTCAGGATGGTAAAACGGCTCCAGTGAAAGCCCGGCGTCATTGGAGCGATCCTTATTGCCGGGATCACCCCCATACTCCGAGCGAGTTAGACCGGTCTTTGCCAGGACCGGCCAGTCGCTGGTGTACCCTATCGCTGACAGGTTCGGAGTGCAACAACATAGCGGCCGATGGCTTTCGTAGTGGTGCTCGTGAGTAAGGGCTAGCTAAGGCCGAGTCTCACACATCCTCTCTGACCCCTTTTACCAAGGCCGGTGAGACGGCTCGTAAAAAGAGTTTCCTCTGCGTTATCAAAAAAAAAGGTTGCGTACCCTTGTACATGGTTGATTTGTTTTTTTGTTTTAATTCAATTGTTTCGTCCAAAAACAAATAAAACAAGAATCAACATGACAACTATATTTAACTTCTTTGTCAATAAAAACATAGTGAGAACTAAATTTTTGCATTAATATTCGAGACTTCAATTTCAATTTATAAAGAGTATACGTTTTTAAAAAAGTAGGACAAATAAGTGCAAAGTATTTACATTTCTCAAATGTGTGTATGAATTGACCTGTAATAGATTACTAGGATATTTTAATTTCACCAATGTATAGTAATGACATTTGAAAACAAGACAATGAAAGAACGGTGTAAGTAGTTAGTTTTTGTTTCTTGTTGCTTTTTTTTAGAACACGCAGAAAAATTTTAACGATTTTAGGATTGATAAAATGCTTCATAAAAGAGACATCATAGCGGGACCTTGTGTAGTAAAACACACTGTTATTTTAATTATTTTTAATCACCGTCAATAAACTCCTTTTTTATTATGGACAGTTACAGAGAAGTGTCGGTGCAATAAGAAATGATATTTGCTTCATAGATAAAAAAGTATAAGATCTTCACATAAGGATCTAATTTCTTATCTCAGTGGGTTTTGACTTCTTAAAAGGATTATTGACACCACTTGACAATATGACAGGATCTATTTCGTTTGTACTGCGTGTCTTTTTTTTATGTAATGTTTTTCATTGTTAGCACATCAACTACATACAGAAATTTTTCTTTTTCTCTTTAGGACATACGCGATATATAAAAGGGTTTAACTGATATATTTTTTAAATTATTATTACTTTAAAAGTCAAATTTAAATTAAACTTCACAGCCACATTTACATAATTTTGTTACAAAATGGTCGAAAATATGATAAAAAATATGTTATATAACAGTTATCAGGATAATTACACTATTCAAGTCCACCGTTCTGCAATCTCTGTCTCATTTAGCGATAGAACCGAAAATCCCAAAGTATACGTTGCTATTTTTTCAGTTATATAAGCAAAATTGCTTATATGACTGAAAAAAATAGCTGGAATAGACATTCATAAATATGAATGTCTATTTCTTGAAACAACTTATTCTCTTTTTAAAGAGATCATAATTTCAAAGCCAAGCATTCTGGTAAACTATTCAGGTGTTTTATTTACCAATCAAATAAATTTATATTAAAATAGAATAAAGCAATATCATATGAGATTATGTGCTGTAAAAAAATACTTGACTCGAAGAAATTATTGCTGTAACTTTTCAAAATTTTGCATATTTTCCACCAACAAATTTTTATAATTATTGCTAGCAAAGCTTTTGTACAGCAAGTTTCCTTAACATGCTTAAAATATTCTAACTTAGGTCTATATCAACTATTAATTATTATTAATAGAATCAAGTAAGATTTTTTTTATATAAGTAATACAATAAGTTATCAATTGGTTTTTAAAATATAAAATATTTTTTTACTAATATTGGATTCATATTTACGTAATTTGATTCATATTAAAATATAAAATGTTTCATTATGCCGAAATACCGTAACTAAAAATGAAATGGTTTATTTGTTTTATGATGTAGACTAATTATTAAAGGGTGGTTATAAGGAACGCAAACATCTTTGATTCTCTGATGTCAAGATCTTCGTGACTGTTCATAAATTCATTAGAATCCTTGGCAAGGAATTCTCTTGGACTCTGACCAAATTTAAACATTCATATCTAAAATTATATATGTGAACGGTATAATGTGGCTTACAATTTAACTATAGGTATATGTGTTATAAAATCAATGTTTCTTTAAGTCCAAAATATTTCTCATTTGGAAACACCTGTTAAGAATGTACAGTAAATCAGAGGTTCGTGTATTGGGTTTCAAAAACTATAAATTTAACTATGACATTATTGTTTATAAATTTTTAATACAATTTTATTATTTTAAAAATAATAAAATAATATATGCTACTTGATGAAATTTGTGAGTAAAACTATAAGTATCATCTATGATCACCTTGGAATGAATATTCATTCCAATTATAAAACAGGGTTATCCGGGCCAGTACTCTTACAAGCTGTTTTTAACTTTGAGTTCTTAGAAATAATCATTTTTAGTTAACGCTATTTAGTTCATAGCAGGTCTTTAAGAAATTTTAATAGAAAACATATATATTTTTGTGATCATATTTTTAACAATCTTTTTCAGTACCAAAGAACCCAAGCAGGCCCATTTTACAAATCTACACGTTTTAGTTTAACAAAATACGTATAAGAATATTAAAGTAAACATTTTTTTTAAAAGGATGCCCTCCTTTGAATACGCTACAATGAAAATAATACCTTTTTATTTTAAAAATTTACTATATATTTATACCGTCATTACATTATTTACATGACATTTAAAAGCCTGCACTAAATTTCAGTACTCATATTTACTTATTTAAAGTATTTTTTTTAATTTACATCAATAACAATCAGTTAATTGATTTTATTTAATAAACCTACATTTACAAACTTAACCGTATATTGTTATTCAAACTCAACTTATATCTATACAATAGTTCAGTTCAATCGGTTCAAGACAAGTGCTTAAAACTTGAGTTGCAACTTTTCACCTCAACTAATTAGGTACATACTAATGTACATGCAAGTTACATAAAAACTTATAAAATACCCACATATTTCAAATATGAAATTTAAAGTTATATTAAATACAATTTTTGTATACAATTTGTTACTTTGATGTTGGTATAAAACATTAAAACTAAAGCAAAGCGAGTATCTGTTACGGATGAAAATAATAAACAGTTGGATTTTGCCAGCCATTTGTAATATTTTGACTGAGATTTTAAAATCAGTGTACCATAACGACAACACTCAAGTTGCAATTCCACAATAAAAGATTGAAGACAGCTTTGTGCCTCCTATCTTCGCTGACTCATAACGTTGCCAAGGTTTACAATAAAAATAATTTATTGTTTTCAATTGTTCGCCAAGTTAGGAACGAATTAAATATGCTTTCGTACTAATGAATTCATAAATTTTTCTTCAATATTCCTTTATTTTATGTTTATTGAACATGAGTAAAACTTTTAACGGTACAAATCGAAATTTTAATAACAAATTTAGCAATGTCTAAAAATGTGTTGCTTTAAATTTTTGAAATTTAAAATAAAATCATATCATTTTTACTGAAGGAGATAATACCATTCTTCCCCAATTAATTAAGCAATTGTTTATGTGTTTTTTTATATCAAAGTATAAATTATTCTGAAATAAAAATAAAATGGGATTTGTACGTTACAATATTAACGATACTTAATTATTTGCTTCTTGAAAATAGTAACGAGCGAATTCAGAAAACTTTTTTGAAGTCATGAAATTTAAAACTCTCTATGGCGTTTTCAACAGAAATAATTTAATTTATTCACTGGAAACAGTTTGGACAGTATTTTGATATTTATCCGGTAAAGTTGTCCTCTCATAATTCCAATATATCATAGGAAGATTCCACTTACAGTGATAAGATTAAAAATGCGCTTATCTTAAATAATAATTTGAAATAATTGGGAGTAATTTAGACTTATTAAGCTAGGCATGTCATATTATTCTTATTTTTTTACAAAATAAAATTTAGTTAATTTTCCTTTTATGTGTTAAGGTTTCTAAGAGTAGGCGAAACTTGTAAAAGCGTGGTGAGTGTTGTATTCATAACATTATATTAATAATATTAATTTATTGTCATCTGTATTATTTTATTATATTTTATGTAATTAATTTAATACGAGTCTAAGCTGTTCATTATTTAATTTCTATTAAAAATTATGATTATTTCTCAAACCAGAAACCAGAAACCAGAATGCAAAAATGAAGTTTTGCTTCTACAAAGTCCTGCAAGTCACATAAATGATCATTCTCTCTATAACATGGAATATAATATTTGACCCATGTCATATTAATTTAAAAATCATAGTTCTATTTTACTATACACACATTTCCATTTTACACGTCATAACTTACATGAATATGGTTTGTTTAACTGACAGACAATGATTGAATTTAGACTGTTAATCAAATGTACAATCATGCCTTGCAGGCACGTAGTATTTGTTTGTTTAGGTGATAGTAATTGTCAAAGACTGTTGATATTAAGTGACTATTAAATTGTTTAGAAGACTGAAATACATTTTACTTGTGTTTTTTATAATGTTAGGAACAGTACATTAAAAAAAATTATTACAAACTTTTTAATGGATGTATTAAATAGTATATGTTTAGAGTTATTCTTTCAAATGTAGGAGAAGGTTTTGACCATTTATTGTCAAAGGTTACATCGAGTGACATGAAATAAAAGTAATGTTTGTATATACTCGTAAATTAAGTGTTATCTAAGATGGTTGCTCCAATACTAAACACACAAAACATATAGTCCTTCCTAGTTACAGAGATGTACTAATGAGATTTTGTAAAGAGTCTTCATTATATCGTAATTTCGTAATATTAATTAATAGTTTTGTTCGCAATATTATCCACGTCACACCCGGCAGTGGGTTCGGAGAAAAAAAATATATAAAGAGTATTCAAACAATAGTTATGGCATATAAATATCAGGCACCGAGATCTATAGCCTCTGTCACGTGACTTCAGTCATTGCAACTATTATACTGTGATTGCGTCAGAAATACACTGCATTTTAAGATAAATAGTAGCCAATAATACCTATTCTATAGTCTAATCTCCATTACTGGTAGGTTTTATCATAATCTGGAATAGGTTTATTGCGAAACATTTACCAACATCCATAAAAAAACCACCCGTACACAGATATACTGGTGCCGCGCACATCCCTACACCCACATATCCGAACAGCTTCACGTAATACGTCCCTACGCACGCACATGTGAGCATACAAACTTTAGTACTTATAATATTAGTAGGATTATCAACCAAGATAATTTTGAGAGGGAGTTTGTAAATTAGAAATATGTATATTTAATCACTTTTTTCTTGTATTAAATAGGATAAGAAACAAAAAACTACCCTTATGTTGGTGTTTTCAATATACATAAAATATTTATTACCTTGCTCCATACGACTTAATAATGTTTATAATGGTAAGGGTCGGAAATTTATGGCATTCAAATTTTATTTTAAAGAATTTAAAAGTTACTTTTACACTAATTTACAATTCTGCTTCATACCTGTATCGGTGGCTTTAAAAGTAAAATGAAAATATGTGAAAATAAGTGTTAGCTCTATAAATATAGATACATTTGTTTCTTAGTCTATGTTTTGATATAAATATTATAGCTAACTATCATTTCTTGGCATTGGCTTTTGTACAGTAAATAAGATAAAGTCGGAATAAGACTATATTACAAATATCTATATTTTACTTTTGTTTATTTAATGTGTAATAAGTAATATTGTCCTTAACGCCCTAAAAGCTGAATAATTCATTCCTTATTAGACTCTAAGCCGATGGATACATAATTAATCATACATTCAGTTTCATAAAATGTTTTGTCATTGGAACTATAACAAGTGAAATGGAAAGGAAATTATGATTATGGGTTATGAATATTTTTTTTTATATTTAGTACATAAATATTATCTAGAATTAATTGTAGAATAAATGAGATAATATAATAAATATGTATTACAAATATAACGGTAAGGTACATAGATATATTGGTTGTAATATAGCAAGATATTTTTCTTTTTTGGTTTGAACACTACTTGACTACAATTGATACTCTAGACATTCCAATTAGTTGTTAATAATTTCCTGCTGGCAGATTTATTTTTTCTAATAGTTTTACTTGTTTTTTATTTGGTGTTTATAAAAGAGTAACTGTAAAAGCTTTCTTTTTTTTAGACTGAATTTTTAATTAAAACAAATTTTTGAAAAGTCAGATTAAGTAGTTTAAAAGATTTTGCTTTTAACATAATGAAACATAAGCTTAATGCTGATATTTATTAACTTAGACTTGCACATGGAGACTAGACATAATTTAAGAAACAGTGGGAGTAGTTTCTTTAGATTTACATACGGTGGGCTTGAATCCGTCGTTTTCGAGGATTCGGCCTTAAAGAAGATTGAGTACCATTCTATATCCAAAGGAAAGCTCTTTTGGGGGCAACTGGGTGTAGTCAGACTGTTCATATTAAAAGTAACTGTTCTAACAGTGTTTTTTTAACAGTGGCCAGCTATGATAGACGATGGGATGGAAGGTCTCTCCCCTGTTTTAACTGGAAGGTCTATGAATTTTTGTAAAGTATAAATCTAATTCCCTGTCTTAAGATAACAGGGGTGAGCCTTATTAAATGTCGATTATGTATACTTGGGAACAGTAAGGATATCAACTAGGCAACGGTAACTGCTAACATCTACGTTCGGCTTATGAATAACGCTAGACACGTAATTATTAAAATTTCTTCTTGATACTTTAAACACGATTTAATTAACATGGGAGCATTGTACTGCACGTCTGCTCCTTGCAGTGGTCGCATTTGAACTCCGTAAAGTTTCTGTATATTCTCTGTGATCTTAATCACTACAAGACCCATCAATTAATTAGTATTCCAGTACAAACCGTCACAAAAATTGTAGAGACCTAAGTCTTTCATTAACACAACTTTGGCTCTGTTATAGTTCTTAAAATATATATTTTGATTTGTTTTTTTATAAACAACTAATGAAACAAGTATTATCCAAATTATCTTTTATAAGCTTCTGAAAGCAAGCGCCATGGTAAATATAAGATACTAACTGAAAAATACAAGAATTGACGAAAAAGTTTGATAATTATGCATCTTAATATACATCGGAAGAAGAAAGTATTTTTAACGTAAAACAAATATATTTTCGGATTTACTACGCGATTTTTATTACTTTAAAACTACATAATCCC
>DVQP01001750.1:0-14427 GCA_018231745.1 Danaus eresimus
AAAAATCTAAATAAATTCAAAAATGATTAGGATAGTAGAGTAACAAAGAATTTTCAGAGTTTTCAAATTAAATAAATTCAAATAAATTAACGAAAAATTCTCATCATTCGTTGGTTTCACCGTGCTGGTGCCATTTCCATCTGAATATTTTGTTTGTAATCATGAATACAAGAGTGTTTTTCTCCATGTTAGGAAATCTAACTAAGTGTAATAAGCTATTTAATACGTCTCTCTCTTAATTAATTAAGACTGTTATGACAAATATACCAAAGAGATTAATTTGTTTTCTTTCCAACTATACATTGCTGGTTTTACATATATCTACGTTATTTATTATGTTAAAAAAAAATGTAATCAGAAGAAAATAAAAACAATAAGATTTTAAATATGACACGAGCACTTAACGTCATAAAAATTATCTTTCGGATTTTTTAATATAGTATATAAAAAGCATTTGAAATCAATTACAATCGTAGTCTTGCCTTTGTTGTCCCTATTGATTGGGAGACGTTGTTAACAAAATTAAACCATTTAATTAAAACACAAAATGTTGTAGGCCAATTAATTTACAACACAATAATCATTCAAAAATATATATTTTTCGTTGAAATGGGACTAATATTGCTAATGGTCGTGCTTAAGATATATTTACTCTGCAACTCCAGATGCGGTAGATCAAATATTTTTTCCGACTTTACTAGAGTATGAGACTAGTCTAGCCTCGGCTCAAGACGTTGTTGTAGGGAGGTATCGGGGATATGACAGCATGACGTTCTCTGACGATAAAATGCCAAAGCGATGTGTATAAAGCGGGACCTCGTCCTAGCCGGCGAAGACTATGTGTATGTTGTTATGTTGAATTTTGAGTTTTGAGTTGTGTTGAGGCTCTAAATTGATTATTAGGGACATCTCTTATGTATCAAGGAATTTCGGGGCGGGGAATAACCTCCCGATTTGGAAGTACAATTGGGGTCTCGAAAACTTTTTTTGAAATCGTCTTGAAGCGTGTTGCCCTTTTTGGGTAGTCAGAGATCTCTATGGATATCGAAGTTACTAATATATCAGAATACATAATAATAATTGCGCGTTAATTATTTTGCAGCACTTGCAGTTCGGTAATTGCTGAAAGCTGAGCTTAGTTTAAGCACACGCTTGTCTACGACTAAAAGTCTAACGAAAGTATGATGGTCTGGAAGTGTGACCTTATTTTTAGGGTTTTTTACCTTTTTGTGCAAATCAAGGGGTGCACGGTAACTAGGATATAGGTAGCATTTTTTAACTACCTCAATATGTGAACGGAAAGTGATATATAATACCTAGGGTGATTCTTAGATGTTTGGTTCTCTTATGTACTAAGAAAGGGAACAATCCTATAATTTAATTTGTTTTTCATTAAACAGTTAATTAGAAAGTAAGACAGGTAGTTAATAAGATGTTAACGAGTGGTTGATATGGTTTCTTCAATAAAGGCATTACTAAGACATTCTCGTTCTTCTTAACACTCTGCTACACTGAAAATCACTGGTGCATTAGAAGCTAAGAGTCCTCTCTTTCTTTCCAACACTCCCGAATTTCCTGTTCCAGCCGTTATTAGGTGAGGACATAAAAGCTGCCGTTAGTTACCTTTAGAGACTATGCAGTACTATGTCGGTAGACATGATGAAGTCGTTGCACGCAACCTTTATGTTTTGCGTTGCATTGCGTTACGTGCGGAGTGAAGAAATAACATTATTAAAGTTCCAATCATTTTCCGGGCCGTGTAATAATTAGATATATTTTTATGTTGACATTTTATTGGTTATTTAGCCATTACTTTACGTATTTAAATTCTTCTCATTTATTGTAATAAAATCATAAGGCCATTGAAGAGCAAAAATTTTTACATTGATGCGCTCGCTCGTTTTTTATGACTCGCCTCCACGCCATTTTAATGAATAAGCAAGGTGGAACTTGCAGCTGAAATTGTAAAAAGCCAGCGTTGTAGTGGTGAGCTGTTTACAGTTTTGATTTTGGTGAGTTGTTTACAGTTGTCGAAACGAGATTGTTTTTATTTTTATAATCACCTCTTTCTGGCCAAGTTATAAGTTTTGTCGGATAAGTCTGAGAAAGATTCTATTGGAAGTAGATTTTTAATTAAATCAAGAGTGCTTTGTAATCTCCAAATATATAACATAATTTAATATCCCAGTTTAATGGATGGAAGCACCATAAATGTAAACTTCAAGTGTTTTAGGAGAACATGATTTTATAATATTGCAATGTAAAATAGTCAGACATAACAACCGGAACCGAGGAAGGAAATAACTACTGCTGCGGTGGCAGACCCGGGCTAAAGGAAATATCAATGATTCAATACTGCTCGGCTTGCTAAGTTTTTTTAATTTCTTTTACTAGATATAATAAGAATGGTAATAAAGTAAAAAAATTGCGTCAAATTATATATTAAGATGTTGATTTGTATTATTTTTTTATTATCGAAAGGCAGCAGTAATGTTAAAATTTACCAAAAGAATAAACCATTTTAAATAAAAGAAAGTTACCATACATGTAGCAACAAAATTTTAGTACGTTCTTCTTACGAGTTCTTCTGTGAAACGATGTCGTTTATGATTATTTCCTTCAGATTGGACTATTTCACATGATTAAGAGTGATACTCATTACATTGCTAGTGTAGCTACCTAATAGACTTGTTTAAACTTGTGAGTAAGGATAGAATAAAATAAATTATAAAGCTCCTATGAATTACACTTCTTCAATATAATTTATGTGTAAGGATGTAAAAATAGAAGGAGAGAATATAGCAGAACATATGGATTTAATGTTTTTTTTATCAATTCATTTTTTTAAAAACAAAATAAAATAACATTTTACAATGTTAAGCAAATATGGAAAATATGATTATGGGAAATCTAAACTTGTACTTCCATCTTTTTACGTTGTAAAAGAAACGCTGTAGGTTTTTAGATTATTTTAGTTTATATAATGAAATACTAGGGTTGTCTTAGTAAAATCGATTAGAAGTGTTTCGGTCGGTATGCGACATTTCTGCACGAGGGGTCGAGGCCATGATGACTTGTGTTTCGGTACTTTAGGGGGAGGGGACTGAGAGAGAGAGGCTGAGAATACCGTAGATTTGTGTTCTAGTCACCAAGAGGACTAACAGTTTGAAAAAAGCCTTGTGCTTTGTGTATTCGGGTGATAAGTTATCGAAAAAGGTGAACTTTACAAATTACAACATATCGTGTTTTTACTACTTTCTTACTACTTATGGTTATAGGCCACTTACATATATTACCAGCCATACAAACTTCATATTTATCTTCCTATTTGATCCCTAGATCAAAAACGATGATGCGACTTTCGTTCAATTGAAAATATTTTTTATAAAGAGATATATTTTGAAGTAAAAGTTTAAAATAATAACACATTTTTTTTTATATAAGATAGCTTTGTGAGGTTGCAGTGGTATATATACAAAATAAATATGATAATTATAATCTCAAAAAAAATTCAACATGGGAAAGTAAAATCAGTTTTATTTTTAAAAATATGTATGAAGCAAAAACAAGTACACGTGCCTCCCTGTATATTCTCGTTCGAGTTGTTGTCTCGTTAAAATTAACTTCTTGAACGCTCGGCGTTTCCCGGTGAAGGGTCTTATCGCTTTAAACCACCGCCACGCATCACGCTTTAAGTAATTAATTAATTTGCTTATTTGACGCCGACTCAAAATAACTCGGTACATTTAAATTACTTTAAGAAATTTCTTTGATAATTGATTACAAAAGATTTTTATATTATGTAATAGTTTCTTCGTTGTTAAATTTCTTGTAAAAAAGTTTGTTATTTCATAATTTTCATGACAATAATCTAATAATTATTATTAATCCTAAAATTTTCTCTGTATGTTCTTTTATTTTATAATTTAAGGTAGACTTAAAACAATGCTCAGTCAAATATTAAAGTCATTGAACAATAAAAATGACCGATTTTTCTATTCTTAGCATTGGAATATTTCAAATTTTTATCTTCAAGATTTATTTATTTCCAATGAAATAATAAATATTTATGATTTATTCATAATCACCTTCGTGTTTTTCCCGACATTTCAAAACAAAAATTAATATGAAAGACATTGAATGAACCTGAAATTAGAAGTAAATTTTCGTAAAGTTGTTATTTATTTACCTTATTGTAATAAATAGTATTATAACGTTTGTGTTACAAAAAGATATATTGTATCTAGGTGTTAAAGTCATAATCGGTAATTAATTTTTTGTCATGTTTATTTTTTAGCTTTTAATTGTATGAGATTGTATTATTTTAATATTTTATCATTTTGTCAAAACATATCAAGCGAAGCTGATGTATGATTTTTGCGGACATTAAACTGAATCTTGTAACTTGTTTGATAGTCTAGCTAAAAAAACTGTTCTAACCTTATTGGACCAAAATCTGTATCACAAATTTTCAGAATGGCTGCAAGCCAAATGGCTCACTTGGATTCAACTAAGCTATTCGACCGCTTTCTTGTACAAGTGTAATAAATATTTTTTAGAAAATAGTACTTTCTGAAAAAAATCACTACAATTAATGCTTGTTATTCTTAATTTCTTACTAAAGGCTACCTTAATTTCATTTTGGAATGTAAATATTCTCTTATAATTTTGCTTTATTCAAAAAATGTCTTCCTTACTTCTAATAGTTTTTAAAATAAATTATTATTTGTTCTATCGTATGTGTTTTATGACAAATAAAAATAATGTTACATAACGAAGTTTTTTGCAATATCGTACTTGTACTGTATACTTACAATAGTTGAAAAGAAATAAATGATAATTTATGAAAAGACCATATGACTAACAGCTTCCCGATACGCTGAAATTAATAAAATTAAAAGAGAGTTTATAAAAAGCGTACAGAAGGTAGTAGAGGTCCCCTCAGAATGTATAATAATAAGTGTTTGCAAACGAACGTCTAATTGATTATGATCAAGAATAATGCGTGGATTTAATAAAATAGTACATGACAGCGGATTCTCAGTAAATATTAAATAACGACATGTGCGTACATAAGTGTTAGGCATAAAGCTTTTGTTGACCTATTTTGTGATTGCAGTTTCGTTTATTTGAGTTCAGTTTCGATATTGTTTCTACTGATTTATATTTGGGATTTGTTTATGAAATTATAGAAACTTTAAAATTCTAAGCAGTAATAATTTACGAATTAGATCTCTCTTGATATTGAGAATCTTATAGCATTGAATGCAATAAGTTCACTAGATTAAGAGATACAAATTATTTCAATTTAATATATTTAAAATATTTAATATGTTTAATAAATAAATAAAATTGATTCACTATATTTTTGTTTAGTTTAAGCTTATTTTGAATAGAATATCTAAATTTTAAGTGGTAATTTCTTAAAATGTTTCTGTAATATTTAATTGTGAGAAACAGTAGTATCAATAAGTCTCATGATAAAATGTAGTTAACTGCTTTTTGTACATAAAATCTATTTGAGAAAAACTATTATAGCTATAGGAGTCTACATAAACGAAATGGAACTCAAAATTATGTTTTTTTTTTAAATTTTTTGTCTGTGCGTTCGTAGCGTGCATCTCAGAAACGGTTTATCCGATTTAGATATGGTTTACACCGATATAATGTGGTTAGCTTCTGTTAAAGTTTAAAGTTTTCAGTTTTCAGTTTAAGTTTATTTCAGTTTAATTTCATCAGGTCAATGGGTTAATAAACAAAAGTTATATCAATTTAAAGAATCAAGTCAAACATTTGTTAAACTATCTATAGATTCTTTCACTGTTCAGTAGCATTGAAACTTTACTTAATTTCATTATATTGGTATATATAAAATTACGTGTAATAAATATTATAATATGTATTAACAATAAAAAAAATACAAGTTAAAAATATTTAATTCCGATTTTTTTAAAATAACAATCAGCAAACGACGCTTTCTGAAGGCGCATGATAAAACAGTTGTATTCGATAACTCTGACTATTTTCACAATTCATTTGTTAATATTATAGGGTTTGTTAATGCATATTGATTTTATTTAGTATTGTGGTATTAAGGTTAGATATTTTTTTATTTTTTGCTACCATGAGTGCAGCGCTGCGGCGGACTCGGCTCAGCATATCCTCGAGGTGTGCCCGAGATGGGCTGCGCAGCGCCAAGAACTTGTGCCAAAAAAATATTGCCCTAAAATAAAAAAATAAAAGACATTTTGTGTTTTCAATACTCAATAAGTTGAGTAAACACTTAATAGTTATTAAAATATAATAAAACTAAAGCTGTATGTAGCTTTCTTTACAATTCAGTGTAATAGAAGTTCCAAAAGGAAGAGATAAGTACGATTACAGCAATCTAAAAAAGAAAGGCATTAGGAGAGTTTCCATCTCAGGAACGTTAAGCAGATTTCGTGCTATAGAAACTTCATCTAGCGAGATTGAGTTCTATTGGTTTTCAAATCATGGAAAATATTGAACAGAGTGTGATGTGTATGTTCATTAATTGCGCAGCTCATGAACTATCGCTTCAATCTGAGATCCCTACTGATACATAAACCCGGCCTAACTCCCAAACGATGTAGGTAGTTAATCTCCTGTCCCAAGATATAGCTGAAAAAAGAAAAGTACATTTATTTGTAGATCGTAAAGCTCATGTACTAACTAAAGAGTCATAAACTTTCAGTGATAGATAAACCCGTCTGAGTTTTCAAAGAGCAGAATTTTGCGGTCGAGAGAATTGGAAAGTAGTTTAGATCGTGAATCTCAATTAACAGCTAATCGAGAGCAACACAATAATTTAAGAATTTTTGAAAGTGAGAAAATTCCGTTAGAGTCAGCAAAATCATTTAATATCTGAGGGAAAACGGGAAATGTGGCTAAACTACATGGCGATCGACTTCGGAATTCACTCAATAGAATGCTATGAAATAAAACTAATATTTTCAGATACTACTTGTATTTTATTATTGTTAAAAACACTCCCGATGTTTGGGTTACTTTGCAGCAACCGTGATCGCAGGGAACGAGATCTTAACGTAGTAATCCGAAAATATTTATTTCTTTTAAATGAAAACGAAACACATTAGAATGTTAGCAAGTTCATTATAAGTTCCAGAAAGTAGAGTGGAAATTGATATTATTAATAAATTATGCTAGATATATTTGTTAGTGCGACATTTGCAACTGTCTTGAGTAATGGTTTAGTAATGGCACTTAGTAACAAATGTGTACAAAATAGATACTCACTAAGCGGAGTAGTAAGAAGTGTATAAATTATTTAAGTCAATATAAATTCTGCCGATATAAAATAAAGAATACATACAAATTTCTCATAAAATTTTTTGTTGTAGACGCATGAATCAAGGGATATTTCCTCAAAAATTGAATATCACAAAGCATAAACTAACGGTTGATTTGTTTTCTATACTACTAGTTTTCAGTGGAATAGAAACTGCGTTAGAAAGATTTTCTGCGGTCAGAAAAACAAAAATAGACATGTAAAATAGAAACTTTAAAAACAAGATAGTTTAAAAACTATAGGTCAAATCGAAACCACGAAAAAATCTGGTTCAAGTTAAGTTCTCAAAACAATCTTTTTTTGTTAGTAAAATTGTATAGGCTGTATCTAATATGATAAGTACTAACTTTACCCTACGTTTATTGTATCAGAAAAATTTTGGTATTACCGTTGTTTTGTGCCCATGTTCAAGATATTGCCAGGTTAAAAATTTCATACTTTTATTTGACATTTACTATAAAAAAATGTTTCTTTTGTATTATCATGATTTAATTCATATCAATATTCTTTTTCTTTTTAAATAATACTCCTAACACACATATAAATAGATCATAAAACAAGAAGTAAAAAGGAAAAAGTATAAGAAAATTCTTTGTCGATTTGTGTTGGTATTTTGTAAATGTAATAAATTTAGGTATATCGCAAAGTAATATGTATGTATATAAAATAGTCTTCATAAATGGGTAAAATATGTATTCGGGGATTTTATAAGTATATTTTTTTGGGAAGAAGCAAACTACACTAGTTATTTTTATTTATTTGCCATATTATGTAAGATATTTTGGCAATCTTTGTATCTATTTTTATCATTTCTGACATCCATTCTTTTACTTCTATGTACGCTTATTTTTATTTCATTAATTAAACACTTCGGTATTCGATAAATATCATCAAACTCCTTAGATATCAAGTTTAGCATGTGTTTAGATTCTTCGACAAAAATAGTTTGAAGTACTTTTTTAATTCGAAATTGTATGTAATATTCCTCTTTCATTTTATTTAACCTACATGTAATAAGACGATTTTTTACTGCGACAAAAATACTTGTGATCTTTTTTTTTATAATTCTTTCTTGGCTTGTTTATCTTTCTTATGATCTAATTTTTAATTAGCTAACAATGGTAAAGTAAATAAGTTAATAGTGCATAAAAAAGCCTTACCTGCGGTGTTTTGATGACATTGACACACTCATGAGGTTTATTAGACTTTCGGTGGTTAACTCATTAGGTCCCAAGGCAGTCGTATTGAGGCAGTTGAGTAGATTAGGGTGTGTTGGCAGACTTGTGGTGGCATTGATGAGCTGGAAAATACTCTAACAGATAGGAGAATATAATATACATCGCTATCACTATACGGTTTACGACTCTCTCTATATAAAAAATTTGCACTGACACCAACAACCATATTTATTTTCGAGTAATCGAAAGGATTTTTGTCTAATGCACATTTCACTAATTTTATAATTTATATATATTCTTAAGCTTAGATATCTAAAAATTTAACGACAACAAATTTAAAATAGAACTATTATTTTCTTTTTTTCTATACTATTTTATGTTTTATTTTATTTTTGTACATTCTTTTCCAGACTTTATGACCACCGTGCTGTGATCTAATGCTAATGTGATCGCGGGCCGACACACTCGTCTCATCTGCCCAAGATCATTGTTACTGTAAAGTAACCGAAACGTCGGAATCAAAATGTGAAATAAAAATAATATTAAAAAATCTTAGTTTTAGTTTATTCTTGCATCTAGTTTTCAAAGTCCTGTTTATAACTAACTTAAATATCTGTTACATAGAGTTTGTGTCCTAATGCCATTCAAATAACAATCAACCAGCATTAACAACTTTTTAAGCAACGAATTAATTGTTTCTTTATTACCTAACAGTACTATATATATTTATTTCCGGATAAAATAATTACATTAAGATATATAGTAACTCTTTAATTACCTAATTACAATGTATGCAATTTTCGAGTAAGGTTCCTCTTCTAGTCAACTAACCGAGCTACATTTATTATCACAATGGTCATTTATCAACGTGGACGGAGTTTTACAGAGACATATTTGTCGAGAATCGATGGTTAGTCATTCGGAATAACAATGAATTTTACGTTAATTTCCTGTTTCCCTCTTATGTTTTTACTGTACTTATACTACATAGTGATTTTAACAGTATTTGATAGTTTTTTATTAGTTCATAATTTACATTTAACCAATATAATTTATCTTAAAAAGTTTTATTGAACTAAGATGAATAATAAATATGTTTATGGAATAATTCCTTATTTTGCAGTTATAAATGACTATTAAAATACTAAAATGTTTGAATACTACAGTGGCATCATATTTTTTGGGCAGGAGGTTTTACGGTAGGAATTATTTATAATACCAAGTTCGACTATTTATGTACCGTCCTTTCACAGAAGCTCGTCATGAAGAAGTTTACTTGTAGTTTCTCGTCCACAGATACTAATAATAATAATCTTCACTCTAAGTATATTAACGAAAAAAATATTCGATATAAGAGCTGTAGTAAAAAAGAAGTAAATTCAGCTTAAAGCTCATTTTCAGTTATCCCTAAATGTAGAAATAATGACACTTAAAAGCATTCTTCTATGATGTTTAAATTAAAATAGAGAATATGAAAGAATAAACTGCTCGTATTATAAGTAGGATTGTAGGTCGATTGCATTAAGTATTGATTTTATAATTTTGTTGTACTTACAAGTTCTTCAATCATAAATAATTAAACACATAGCATAAAATCAAATTTATATAATATGGAAATTCTGCAGGGTCGTGCATGTATACAAGTAAGAATTTATATGTGCATTTTGATAACCTTAAACTGTTCTGTTACTAATAAAAATAAAACAAGAAAAAAGACAATCCATATCTACTGAATAATTGTATAACAATGATATGAAAATTGTATAATAAATATTTGTAAATTCGTAAAATTTAACAATCGTATTACTTTTGATACTCAATCACAAAAACTAAACAGACACTAAGTACATTTTCTCATTGATTGAATTGGATTCGAACATTTGGAAATACAAATTTTAACTTTAACTCGTATGTAACTTTGAAAGTTTGGTGAATTTTCGAACAAGAGACCAATTGTGTTTAATTATGGTAACCTCCTTAATAGGGTTTCCATCTACACAACAACAAATGGGTTTTAAGTAAGCTTAATAAATTGTTTTGACCCCCAAATAATAAATAAAGACATTTTTTGTGTTGAGTAGCAAGTCAAGTTCTATATATAGACTTCAATAAAATTATAAATAAAATCAATAAAGAACTTTTTTGATTTCATTTATATTTTGAAAAATAACATAATTTAAAGTAATTTTTTACTTTTAATTATATCTGCATATACATCATGAATCTGAGACGATTTAAAACAATAGATAACGTTTGATATGATTTGTAAGTCAATACCATGGAGTATTAAAGACATCTGATAATATACATTCAACTACATATACATACATAGTTACAAACCGTAACAGGTTTTAATATTGTCTTTTATGTATATACATTGAATTACCTTCTGAGGATTATAAAAAACTTTAAAACCATAGAAACACAGAATCCTCACCGGCATAATAACTAAGTTTTAAATAACGAGGTCATGATTAATTCAGTTAAAAGCCGTACTGTAATCCAGTCACATTAGAATGGAGGCAAGGATATCGTTCTTAGCACTAAGTAGATCATCGAAGACATTCAGCAATGTATTATTTGTGTTATTGTGATTTTGAAATTAAGATTTTTGGAAAGCACTGTTGAGATTGGAAGTTAAGAAAAAATCAGCAATCCTACTCAGAGAGCCAGAAGACCAATAAATGAGCCTGAAGTTTCGGGTGTTTTATATTACCTATGTTCTTTTTTTTATGTTCTTTTTTAACAGAGGTGTTCCACGACAATGGATATTTCTAACTGGATATTTACAATCGTATTATCTATATAAGATATTGCTTCTACAGAATAAGTTTCAGAATTTTAAAATGTTTATTGAAAATACATTAATATTTTTGGGTTATTACTCAATATTTTATTATTAAATAAACTACTACTATTGAACTTCTGCTTTTATTGAAACTCTATCTCCGCCGGTGGGTTAAGAGGTAATTGATTTCATTATATTTAATGTTTTTTAAAGCAGACTTAGTTGAATAAAAAACTAGAGTTTTTTTAATATATTGTATGATATCTGTTACAACAATTGCTCGGTTTGATATTATCAACGAACTAGTATCTGTTGAAGCATTAGGATTGACTAAGCATGAAAAAAGTATAATGAAGAAGATATTTTGAGGATCTTAACCTAAATGGTTTTTGTTTTAACATTTAGGTGGTCCGCTAATTAATGTTAAACTTACTCGTATGTATTTTGTAATGATTACAATTATGACATATTTGTCTTCTTATGCCAGCAATGATACGACAAAATCGTTAGTGTTAGTTGTACATGCCATCTTTTCCAATAACCATGTAAAAACACAACATGTAAAAAATATGGCTACCAAAAATATATAAATAGGTTTGTAGAAAACAGTAACAATCCATATTTCTGAGACAATCAAGAACTCCGAATTAATTTTACCACGGAGATAGCGATGTCCTAACTTTTGTTGAATTCCAACAACGTGTCATACGTACCGACATTATCGTGAGTGAAGTACAGTTTTTGCTGCAATTCTGGCTTGAAGTAGTGTTCGTTATATGTACTTTTAAGAGAATATTCTGTGTCAACATCTTGGCATCTTTTGAAGGAAAAGAAATCGCAGTTGAAAAGGCACGTATTTTATGGTGATTGAAATCCTACCTGCGCTTGATATATTACTTTTAGAGCGCTAACACAGAAATATATTTTATTATGTACAGATTTTGATTTTGAATGATAAATATTGAAAGAATATTCATACATATATTTATTTTTTATTATAATTTTTCTTAAGGTCGCCAGCATATATGTTTCAATATATTAATTGCGGTAAACGGATTTATTTTAAGAAAAGGAATTGGATTTTGTGTACCCAAACATAAATTACAGGACATGTGACCATAAAAAAAATCTATGAAGAAGGTCTTTTTAGTATAAATTTACTTTTTTATTCTAAAGTAATCAGCACACCAACTGCTATAAAGGCGTTAATGCATATATTCTCTGTGGCATACTTTCAACCCTTTTTTATTTTTCGGTCATGCAAATATTTAGTTTTAATTTACTTTGATTCAGTGTTCTGAAGTTATTTAACTTATTAATTCTAACACTAAGCATAACAGGAAATACCAACTTTACCATGGACTTTAAGCCAAGACCTACAAATATTTTGTTTATTTTGGCAATTAACCTCAAACCACTTTAATTAATTTGGTAGAAGTAAGTCAACTCAAACGTTAACTTAATATTTAGCCACTCTAGAGACAAGTTGATGACAAAACCCACATCGCCCTTATTTCATGAATGTCTTGTGAAATTTTGTCACGAAATTTATAACTACACTACTAGTAGTAGTGGCAGCTTGTAAAAATAATAACTTTTCTATTTTCCTAATTTACCTTTCTTAGATTATTTAAACAAATTATAATTTATATCAAGATATGAAGTACATATTTTGCATTGTTAATGTTGTCGTTACAAAGCTTTACTAACGATACGGTGGCATCTAAGCCATTTGTCTCAGGGCTTGCTGAGTCATGTTGACATGATTTTCTTATGCAAGTCAGGATTGTTTTGTAATTATATAAATCTTACAAAAAGTATTTGCAGCCTAAAAAGTCTTAGGAATTTCAAGAGAATTTGCCTATTCTCAAAGTAAAATGATTTTGATTGAGGTTAAGTTTGTTTAATTTTATAAGTGATTTCTTATCTCCAATACATTTAATAAACATAGTAATTGACAAACACTTTTATTTTTAATATAAAAGAACATTCCTTTTGAGTATAATAAATAATTGAATGGTATTTTTCCTTCGACGCCCACGGTGTTCTTAATTGATGTGATAATTTATTGCAGGAGGTATGCGTGATATTACTGACAGCATACGTATGTGTATTTTTACCGGTGTAAGTAATAATCTTCTTTATATAATATCATCAAGCCCTTAGAATGTCTGAAAGAATTT
Organism: Danaus eresimus; assembly: GCA_018231745.1. Classification (NCBI taxonomy): domain Eukaryota; kingdom Metazoa; phylum Arthropoda; class Insecta; order Lepidoptera; family Nymphalidae; genus Danaus; species Danaus eresimus. Next base: position 13,480 of record DVQP01001750.1, read on the forward strand.
GATGTGATTCGTTTTAATTTTAAACCTGTTACTTTTGGCATGTAGTTTTACTAAGCAGTGATCAATAAATTAAAATAGTCGTTATTTACTGAATTTCTAAGGTATTATTTGACTAGTACTTAGTACTTGTAATATAATTTAACTTCTAGTAGAAACTTTATTCAAATTCAGCTTAGTCAGTTCGAAGACAAATGAAGGCGACAAACAAAACAAGATCTCATCCTCAGGCCATTACCTTTCAGTTAATTAAGAGTTGGTGATTAGTTGAAATAATTATAAGAAATCTATGTTCCTGATGTAAACGGCATTATTTTTATCACGGAAATATTCCCGAATATTAATTTTTGATTTGGGGTATAAAAAGAAAATCTCTAGAAATGGAATTTATCGTTGATGGAGTTGTTAGATGACAAGATTCTTCTTCTTGCTTCTTGCTAAAATTTTCGCTTGTCTAGTTTTTTTATAATAAACGCGTCATGTTTTAAGTAAAATAAGTCATGAAAAACCAAAGAACCAAGATTTTACATTCTCATTAAAGTATAATTTTTATATTCTTTACAATACAAGTTACGGTACCTACAATTAAAGAAAAACAACAGGAATTGAAATAAATAATGCCCGCTTTTATAAATTGAAAGTAGTCCTACTACTTACTCTTAATCCTATTAATTTATGCATCTACCTGGTATAAGTTTGTACAATACAATGGCTAGAAAAACGTTAATAATTATATTGTTCCTACATTATAATTAAGGGGTTTTCAATAACTATTGTTACTTCCGACAAAAATATATTAAATAAAATAAGAACACTTTTAGTTTCTAAAATAGAGCTCTAACAACAACATTCTTTGCTTGTAGTATAATGGAATATGCAATCAATATTCATGTGCTATTGAAGTGAAACATATTTTGAAGAAAAATAAAAAAACAATTGTGAATAGTATAG